>JBANCV010000858.1:0-24003 GCA_037040105.1 Amiota albilabris | reverse complement strand
GGATCAGAATGATACTCCACCAAAGGTAAAGTAACCTCCCGATCCGCTCGAGGGAAAAATGCACACAACAAAGCATTAATACAATCTGTCCATGACGTCAACTGAACGTCACCGACACGGAGAGCACATACATTTGTCTGCCCACTCTTACCCCTACAAATCTTATAAGCCTGACCACAAGGATCATGCTTATTGCGCTGAAGAAATACCCTCCATTCATCTTCTTTCACTCTTATAAGCAATTGCTTATACACTTTCAACTCACGACTATACTCAGCCCTAAGTTGCTCCACATTCACACCAGACGACCTGGCTCTCTGAAACCTCTTACGAAGTCTCTGAACCAGTCTCTACTTTACTACTCAACTCACGCGTCCACCAACTTACTTTACCAAGATTACTTTTGCGGTATCTTGGGAACATAAGATCATTCACACTACTCATCCATCTATCCACACACTCAACCTGTTCATCCACATTCAACTCAGAGAAACAAGTCAACGGAACTTCAATTGCCGCCTCTCGCAGATACACACCATATAGTGGCCAATTTGCATCACGCACACGCCAACCATTCAAAGGAGCTCTATCATTCACAATAGGGGTACAAGTCATTATAATCTCAATGAGATTATGATCACTTACACCCCACCCACCCTTAATCTTACACTCAAATCCAAACATTCTCATTGCTACCTCATTCACAAAAGTGACATCAATGTCACTTCTACCTACTGGGCCTTCAAAGGTGTACCACTCACTAGGTTCGTTAACGATCCTAACATCCCGGGATACAGCCCACTCGGCCAGCATCTCACCCCGAATGCGGTTCGGATACCCAGACGCAAGTCTAGATATTTTACTGAACCACAATGGGGATGATGCATTCGCATCAATACCAAGGATGATAGGAACGCTACTAGCCAGTAGTAGCACCTCATCCAAGTACAAAATGTACGGCTCCAGTGACTCACTAAACTTACAATACACACTGACAACAAAAATCCTACCAAAAGAACTACTCACACTAACACACACACCATAATCAGTCGAATTCACCAAATTGCATTCAAAACTGACATCATTCACCACCACAGCAGAATTCGCCCTGCTATCTAGAAATACCCGCATTACTGCAGGTAGTCCCCTTACACAACCATTAGTTGCATAAGGTTCCTGAAGCAGGGCAGTTCCACTGCCACATTCACACATTGAAGCTCTTAACTCACACAGCAGTATATGCCCCCTGACAGTTGACCTAAAGGATCCTAATCATCTTAGTTTCTTGCCTTCGCCCTAGCAACAATGGCACTGTACACCGGACAAGCCGGAGACATCATCAGATGCTCCGATGGCTTGCCTTTAAATGCACAGTTGCGACAATTCAGCGCATTTGCACACTGTGCAACTCGATGACCAGCATGTCCACAACGACGGCAAACATCATCCTTGGCTTTACATTCCGCTACTTTGTGGTCGAAACCCAAGCAACGGAAGCAGCTCAAGACCGGCTCATAGCTTCGAACCCTAAACGAAAACCACTTGATGTAGCAGCGCTCAGATTCCAAAAGGGTCTGCATGGCAACAGCAGATCCTTCCAGAATGGCATTCACCGCACCATCAGTGGTCACCGCCCAGGGCTTACTACACAGGCGAACACTCTTTTTAAAAATGACCTCACTCATTTTGTCCTTCAGGTTCATTTCATAAAGTTCCCTCATAAACTCATCAGGTGAAGCCTGTGAGTGTACCCCCTGTACAACTACCCTGGGTCCTAACCTATCATTCACACAGACCTCTAAACCTACCTCACCAAACTTTGTGTAGTCCTTCATCTTCGTCAGTTCCGCAACAGATGGTGTACGAATAATCGCTCCACCATAACGAAACGGCTTCACCTCGTGAACGTGAACTCCCAGTGTTGGTCCTACCTCTTTCACCACCTGCTCCACCACGTCCTTAGATAATTTGCCAGAAGTCTTGCTCCTGACAACCAAGGACCAGGTCTCAACTGGTTTCACCACAGAGGCAGTTGACCGCGGAACAATACTAGGCACGCTGACAGAAGATCCCCCCTGGACACTTACAGACCCGCCACCACTTAAGCCGCAAGCATCTAATCGTCCCTTTAGACGCTGATTCTCAGCGACAAGCGTCATTAAGCAAAAGCTCATACTGGGAAGTGTACTTCAAAACACAACGGGCCCCAGTAACCGACACACCACTAAATTCACCAAGTATAAACTCAGTGATGTCAGAAGTTATACCCTTAATCTTGTCAAGAGCAGACCCCTTGGGTTTACTTAACGCAGTGACTGCACTGACAGGGGTCTTGGGAACAGCAAAAACTCTACTGCACATATCCCTATCCCACTCACCTTCCACCACACTCTCCCTATCCTGTATCAACATGCCTCGTACTCACCCCTTTTCGACCACACTCATCCAGCATGTCGTCAGAAGTCAACAACGCTTCCTCTTCTGCTGACCGCTTCTTCTTGGGTGGCATAATATATAAAATATTAATTCACTTCAAAAGTGTTTTATAACGGCGAATACGCGAACAAAGCAAAAATTCAAGAAAATAAACTGGTAGAAGTCCCGTTATAAATTTAGAAAAATTACACGAAAAGTTCCGCGCACAAAAAAAAGAACGTCTGCTTGCAACCAAGTCTGATGATGAACTGAGGCTGATCTAATGGATGTTGTACCTTATGGACGTTGTGTAGGTGTGATTTCATATTAACCACCTCCCACTAGACCATGACTCCATAGGTTAGAATAGGCCGAACAGCCAACGAGTGGATATTATACGCTTGAAGACCCCATCTTTTCCCAAACGTCATTTTACAAATGTAAAAAGCGCTTAATGCCTTCTTCATTCTTTCTTCAGAGTGCCTCTTCCATGAGAACTTCGAATTCAGAACTTCTCATAGGTATTTAGCTTCCTACGATAACTTAAGCTGCGACTCACATAAATAGGATAGACTGAAGCTGGGTATCTTATATTTCTTGGTGAACAGCACTAACTCAGTCTTATCCGGGTTAACCACATTTACCGCAGGGTAATGAAGAAAAATGGCTCCAAAAGTTTGCTGCTAATGGGTAAAAACTTATCTGCTACCATTAAATCCAGATCGTCTGCATAAGCCGTCACCCTGGAACCATTATTCTTAAAACTATCTAAAAGGTTATTAAGAACCAGGAAAATCTTCTTTAACCACAGTACTAGATGTGCAGACGATGTCTGCAGCATGGCTGGCATCATGTCAGCTGGTTGCGGTGTTTTGTAACGCTTGAATGTCCTAATAGCACAGAAATGTTTTCCTCTGTGATAAGGCCATTTAGTGTTAACTCACAACCCGACCTATGCAGAGTTGAACCCCTGTTACTGAAGATGCTACTCTCATCTTTGTTATCAGTATTAGAACAACCCGGAAAGTGTGCATCCATGAGCAGCTGTAGAGACTCCACACTATAAGCCGCGCATGTGCCATTCGCATCACGCACTAAGCTTGGTTTAGGTGGATCGTTAGCTAGCACCCGTCGATGTCTGAACCCCTGTGTGGTGCTAGTAATATCAACGCAGAAAGCAGTTCAGAAGTCACTCTTAGCCATCTTGTAGGCTTTCTTGCCTTTTGCAGCAGAGCCTGAGATCTATTGAAAAGTCTTCCCGCTTGCGGCTTAATGTTCCCGAGCTCCGGTATCCACCACACATTGCGATAGAACTTCGGTGGTCGACTCATAAGGCAGGATTTGAAGAAGGCTTTTTCCAGTACTTCTGTAATAATCTGAGAGACCCCTCCAGCCTTTTAAACACAGAAGCTCTGCTCCCGGAGGGTTACCCACGATCTGTGGGGAGAAGAGATAGTATCTGCGACGACAGAGGCTAGAACAAACCCTATCACTTACGATCCAGGGTTCCTGTATAAGTGCCACGTCTACCATCTCCTTCTCCATAAATCGCAGTAGGTCTTCCGAAGGCGAGGGGTGCACATGAGGCTTCTTCCGTTCTCCTTGTCTCGTGCCTGCTGTCTGATAAAGGACCAGTCATCTGTGCCCGGATCAAGATTCTGATATTTGACAAGGTTCAGCATGGTTTTATTCGCTATATTAGGAGTAGGGACCAAATCTTGGTCATGGTTTGCTGTGGAACTTGGTCTGTCGGTACAAGTCCAGCTTCGCATCAGGCCAAAATTCACCATCATTTCTTACTGTGTCCTTGAGAAACCGTAATGATCCCATGTTAACACAAGCCACGACCTTGGCACGTTTAAAGTATTTGATGCCACGGAAGATAGCAAGAAAGGGGTTCTGCATTCGTACCATGGCCTCGATTATAGCCTTCACAATGGCTACCTCCAAGGTCAGCCAATTACCGGTTGAGAGCTTCCCCTCCGAGTCGTTTCTGTCGAGAATAACAGCTTAGAGTGCACATCTCTGCCTCTTGTCAGAGCTCCGCTACACTGCTTGCCTTCCACTGACTCCTTTCTGGAAGTCTTGGATAACGTGACATCGACTGATCTCGGAGGAAGCCCCCTTTCCATGGCATCAATTGGTGTAAAGATGCCAAGATAGTGGCACCGGAGCCGTACCTGGTTTCGACGTAGACAAACTAATGCTCGAAACCGGCATTGCTCCGAATGAGAGAGTTACCGAGGTGCCTGCCCCTTTAACGGCCTCAGTTGCACAGAGCTCCGGATCTTCCTCAATGCTGTTAAGGGTCGAATCGCCGCATATTGTATTCATGCTGCTTTTATGAGTGCCGCTCCTTCGCTGTTAAAGATTCTGGAGTACGCACGATTAGCTGCCTAAGAAACTTACTCGAGGACCTATACCCAGCTCGTAGCATGCGAAGGAGTGCGCCATTCCCGTTTTCGTCTAGATCTGGCTTAGGTTCCAAAAGGACAGTATCGATATGTTCATAATATATCGGTAGACGAGAAAGCGCGAGCGCTAACTCATTTTCCACGGATGAATCTGTTGACACGGATGCTTCCCCTATAGATCTCCGGCCCAGATCAAAAGCATTTTGACTCCGGAAAGAGCCATCACTTATGGAGCTGGAACCATACGTAATGTTTAGCCACCGAGCCTCTGGGCCTGCTACCGATGCCTGGCTAGACATGCCTTGTAAAGTAGGGCTTGTACCCCGTACTGCACTTTTGAAGATGACCGTAGAATCCACCTCATCTTTACCGTTATCTAATGAACGGGGTAAAAGCTCTACTTCAGATTCCGTAGAATTCTCCGGCGCTAAATTTATTAAAGCAAAAATTGAAAAGGGTGAAAATCTTGTATTGATTTTAAAATAAAAATAAATAAGAAACCGCAAAGAAAGATTAAAACATTGGATATGAAAACCCTAAAAAACAAAAATAAGAATAAATAAATAAAATACAATAAATAATAAATAAAATAAATAACAAGAAATTAATGAAAAGAAACAGAAGTAGATAACAATAGAATAAAAAGATCAAAAAGGCCAAAATAAAATTAAAAAGAAAGTTAAAAAGGAAAGGTATCGATAGTATCAATACAAGAAATTTGTGCACCTTGGTAGCACTGATGAAAGTATTAGATCTCCAGCCCTACCACACACTTTCTCACCAATGCTTACCACTTTATGAGTAGGACTATTTACCATCTTCTTTCCCACTACAACTTGCATACACTTGTTGGGATAGGTCGGTCATACAAATGACGTCACTTCACAACCGGTAGATCAGCAAGAAAATTGCACCATTTATAAGTTTTTTAAATTTGCACAAAATTTAAATTGTAAGTACAAAATTGGTAAGATAATCAGGTATGTAAACACTGCACAACCGAAAAAAGATTTAAGTAATCTTTAATCCACAGATAAATCAAAAAGTTTCGGAGCATATTACAAACAACGTGTAGCACCATCAAGTTCAGTATTGACGTAAAAGTAATTTCTTAATAAATTTAATGCCAGCCTTTCCCTTTCGTTTGTGGCATAATGTTCATCGGCTTTATCAAGCGTTCTGGAAATGAACGTAATAGGTTTGTGGTCTTATGACAGCACCACGCCAATGGCGTGATTGGAAGCAACATTTGTAAATTTGAATATCCTAGTATCAAATCTTGGAAAGTGAGGGATTTATTTATTTTATTGAAAGCCTCTATAGCCTGCAGTTTTTCAATATCAGAGTTGGGATATGATGAAATCCACTTTTTAAACGTAGTACAGAGAAGATTTTACTAACAAGGTCTAGATGGTCTTATTATGCCATCCTTAATCATCGCTTGCTTTTAAACTTCGACTTCTCATTTCAGAGACATTGGGTATGGATAGTAGCGGAAATAAACAGGAAAATCAGTTGGATTACGAATTTCTCCAATTATGGTATAGGAAAGTTAATAATTTAATCTCCATGGTTGAGAATTTATTTAGGGTTGTGGCATGTGAGGCAATTGTGGGTAAAACATGAGAGGCCTCCTTACAATTAATGGATGTGGTTAGTTACTAAGTTCTCTGGTAACATGAGTGCGTACGAAGCATGAAAACCTTGATTTTTCAGTTTAAGGTATAGCTGAAGTGCCTGCGGCATTCCGACAATTCGGGTATGCCAATTATGTGCGGCAAGTGTCCATTTAGACCTCGTATAAAGATGTCGAGCGCTTTGTTTCGGTATGTTTGAGTGACCAAGTGTAGAGACTCCACCTATTTGAATTTTGTTATGAATTACGTTGAGTATTCCATAATATTTGGGGGTGCCTCTGGACGGTTCGTAGCTCGGATGAATGCGTTCTACTGTCTTTATCCAAGGGTTAAATTCTCCGGAATTTCCTGAAAACTCTCTTTAGGTTCCGGATTTCGTAGTCGTAGTATTAGGTTTTGTTATATGCTGGAACGTGAATTATTCGGTTATTTTTTTCAGTTGTTTAATGGTATTATTAATATTTTTTTTTGTTTATTTAGTAATCTTTTTTGTCTTATTAATAAAAATAAACTCTTTCTTTAAGCACTTATCTTTTTTTTTCTTTAACGTTCTTTTGTAACAAAATACTCTAAGCATTTTTTTTTTCTTTTTTAAAATAATAAAATTTTTTTCTTTTTTTTTAGATTTCTCACTTAATTCCACTTTATTTAAATTTCACAATACTTAAATTGATCTATTAATCTTTAATGCTTACAATAGTAAAGTTGCGCAGAGCAGGATTCCAATTGGTTCGCCTCCTCCTCCTGGTTGGGTTGAATAATAGTGGTATATCTCCTGAAGAAGTTGTCTTTTTTGACTGCAGTTCACAGTTACTGGGGTTCCTTCTTCTCTTCCCGTGGTAAATTACTACCGTGTTGGACAACTGTGACGAACAAGTGATATATCTTGTAGAAAACAAAGGAAATTTACGTAGCCTTTTGTAAAGAAAAAAACACTTTTTACACTTTCAACAAACTTTTTCCACTCGTTGGTCCCTGCTCGGGCGCCAATTAATATTTAGATGTTTGAATAATAAACAGTTATTTCAATGACAAATTACAAACTAATTTTTCAATTTAACTTTATTCTTAATGCTACATTGCGTAAAGTCGCTTACACCAATCGTACGATGATTTCTTCAAAATTAGCCCGGATGAGCTAATTGAAATTACTCCAGACATAGCGTCAGCATAATTTCAATGCGCGTGTGAACAAATTGGTTGTTAATTTGTATGTTCCATTTCAAATATCAAGATTTCAAAACCAATTGTATGGGGATGTTGGTGTTGGAAGCCGTTTAAACTTTTTGACTCAAGTTTACAAGAGAGAAAATTTAGAAGGCAAGCTTTCGTGAGCGTATTGCCTAGTCTATTAATTTTTCATAGTCTTTGATTTGAATACATGTTCATGAGTACATACTGAAGTGGGAAATGTGGTTATTACTTCAACTTCGGTTTTACCAAAGATTCTATACCATTCCCGAAAAACGAGGTTTTGTATTTGAAAATTTATTTTTTATTTTTATATGTTTTCTTAGTGCACTCTATGTGGAAATAAAGGTGTTTATATAATGTGAAACTTTAACCTTCTCTGAACAGGCTTATGGTGGTTCCATCGATCAAAATACAATTGACTGGACCAGTCTTATGGTGTGGATTACACGATCTAAGGTAATGACTAGATCGAGGCTAGAGCGACGTTTATCATTTTACATATATGTAGATATTGTGTGGTCTTCGAGGTTTCCTATAGCCTGTTACAAACTTTCGGAAAAAACTTATTATAAATTTTACTTTCTTGCAAGTTATAAGATAACAAAATCGTTCATCTGTCACAGTAATATTTGAAGCACTTCGAAACTGTAAATAGAAAAAATTATTATAAAATCATGAAGGTTAAATTGCGTATTACATACCTGCTACCATAAGCGATGTAAATGTAAATTTCTTGACAAAACTGAACGGACATCACTTGTAAATCTAAGTGCGTCAAGCATTGGAAGTAACGATAGTAAGGCGGTATCCATTGGATCGGAAAACCAACTTTTTATGGGTATCGCATTGTTAGGAAAACAACGATATGCACCTGGTGAATTGTCAATTATGAAAATCTAAAATAGCAACAAATACATTATTTTCGATTTTTTCGACTATATAATTCTCTTTCTCGATATATAATTTTCACTTTAAAGAAAAAATAAACAAGAAAGAAAGTTATCTTCGTTTTCAACGTTGAAGTGCATAAAGTATGCTGACTCTACCCTAAACAAAAGTTAAATCTACATCTATATCTATATAATCGTAAGCCTTTTCGTGTCTGTGCATGCTAATCTGTGCATGGCTTAACCTATTTGCGATTTGGACTGGTGTATTGTACCAAGCTTCGTGTAACATTTAGCGTTTATTTTATCGAAATCGACCAACTAAATCAAAGATTTCTAATTCATTTTTCATACAGGGACAAATAAAGTAAAGAATTTTTCGTTGCTTATGCTTTGAATGTTGTTTTTGTTATTATTGTACAATTTTTATTATTATCATTATTATAAAAACTTCTCCGCAATAATAAAATATTCAGGGGAAGCGGAAAGGATTGGAAGCTGTAGCAAGAGCCTTAAGCTTACTAGTAGTATAAGGAGTAATAAGATTTTTATTATAATTTTATATATTATGTACATTAAGCATTATAAATTTATGAATAGTGATTTAGTGAATGTATTAATTTAAGTATTTCAATTTGTTATGAAGATTTGAAGCTTTTAAGAACTTAGTAATTTGGTTTATGATGTTGAAGATAGGTTGTGAAAGAAGCTGGGTACGATTAGAAGATTGGAAGTATTTGTGTAAGACTATGTTTAACAAAAATAAAGGTATTGGTGTTGCAAAAATGGTAGAATGGAGACAAGGAATGATTAAAAAAGTGTTGATGGGTTAAATTGGTATGGCCAAGGCGTAGCCGAATGACTTTGATGAGAACATTCCTGTTCAGGAGAAGGTCTTTACTGGAGTGTGAGTTAAATAATTTATAATGATGGTTTGTTTTATTTCAGAGAAGATTAATTTCATTCTTGAAATTAGACTTAATGTATTTTATCACATCGGAAATATAATTATTATGAAATATCAAGGGAAGATAGAATGCACATTTAGTTGCTTTGTCCGCTTCTTCATTGCCAGAGATAAGGCAATGACTAGGCACCCATATTATGGATATTCGAGGAAAGTTAGCCGTCAAAGTATGTCTTATGGAGGAGGCATAAAAGTTAGAATTTGAGATGTTGGCGATCTCTTTAATTGAATAAAGCGAGTCTGTGCAAATAGCAAATGTTACTTTGGGCTATATTTACTGCTGTGAAGATTGCTATGTACTCCGTGGATGAAATCGAGGTGTAGTAGGGAAGAACAATAATTTTCGAAAAAGAATTTGATACTATACTGCAAGAAGATGCATCGGAAGATATATACGACAAAGTAAATAGAGATGTGTGATGGTAAGTTATTTTTTAATTCTAAGAACCGCTTTTATAAAATTATCGATTGTGTAGAATTTTTCAGAAAATGAACTTAAAGAGGTGTTAAGGCAGGAGTGGCCGAAAGACCATGGGGTAATGTACTGATTGGATAAAGAAAAGGCTTCGTTGGAAGGCCAAAGCTCATCATGTAGATTAGAACTCTGTATAGGTAACAGATTATTGATGGTTTTCCTTTTGCTTTGATTAGCTTAGAGAGAGAGGAAGCAATGGGGGACTCCCTGGCATAGAGAATAGGTTTGCATAGCTTTGCTGTGATGAAGTATTTTCTGAGTTCAAGAGGCATTAGTTTCGAAGAGAAGATTACATGTAGCGGTTGATCTAAATGCTTCGAGGGCAGTTCTTACTGCGTAATTAAACAAGGTTATTATTTTGTTGGTAAGAAATTTAGGAGCATTACCATATAGGAATAATATCTTCGACATTATTGTTGCCTTAATAACATTAACTAAGGAGAGTTCATTACAATTGTATTTATTGTTAGATAGGTATTTAATATTGCTAAGCCTTTTGGATAAGGAAAAAGGAGATCCGATATGTGATCATTCCATCTGTAAGACTTGTTAAAAGTTATCTTAAGAATTTTAATAGAGTTAATGTTGGTATTGGGGCTAGATACGAAGAAAGATTTATATAACTGTATTTTTTCTTACATATATGGAGGTGCCTCAGTTTTTCCATTCTTCTTGAGACACTTTCAAAACGTGGTTTTTGAACGCTTCAACTACTTCTTCGGCGTTCGTAAATCGTTGAACACGCGGATTACTTTATATATTCGGGAACAAGAAGAAGTCATTGTGTGCCAAATCAGGACTGTACGCAGGATGAGTCATCAATTCGATGTTTTGACTGCTCAAAAATTCACCTGTTTGACGAGATGTGTGAGAGTTTGCATTGTCATGAAGAGAATGATTTTGTTTTTGGAGGTTGGTCTTGCGAATTTTTCTGAAGACTTCCGGCAAACAAATGGTTGTGTACCACTTAGAATAGACCGTTATAAGTTGCTCAAGCGGAACAGTGGCATATGACTCATTCGGACGAAGAAACAGGCGACCATTTGGCTCGCAGTGCTTCGAGTGCGAACAACTTTTGTTGCATTTGGCTCGTTTTGGACCACCCACACGGTCGATTGCTGTTTTGTTTCCGGTTCATACGCATATTACCATGTTTCGTCACCTGTCACGATATATACGGCTTTTGAAGCACCACGGTTGAACTGTTTAAGCATATCCTTTGAGCTATTGATAAATTATGGGGTATTCAACGATTGCAAATTTTTGCAACTAAGTGTTCATGCAAATTCGGATGTATTGAAGTGAAATGAATGTGCAAAGATGCCTCTATCTCACGAAATGACACATGACGATCTTGCATTATCAGTTTATGCACTGCATCGATGTTTTGTGGCACAACAACCGATTTTGTACGACCTTCACGTAATTCGTCGGCGACCGAAATACGACTGCGATTGAATTCACAATACCAGCGATATACTGTGGTTTTTGATCGTGCTTTATCGCTATACAAAGAACTGAGTTCATCGACACATTCTTGTTGAGACACATATACACGTCGAAAGTTGTGAAAAATTATCCAACGAAAAACTTTTCTTGAATTTTCCATTTTTTGGTCAAATTGATTTACTTAACTCACTGTACCGCACTTATACATCAAAACATTGTGAGCACGTTTATGCTAAAAAATGTCAAACTTTATTATGGTGTTTCCAGATTTTTGGTGTTCGTGTTGCCATATCCCGACATAAAAATGGCACCCTAAGTAGGTGATAGTAATCAGCATATGCCAAAAAATGTAATTGTTTGTAGATGTCAATTGTTCTATTGAGTTTGTTGTACGGTATCAGATAGAGGTCAACTGAGAGAGGAGAACTTTGTGGTAATCCATTGTATAGAGCTTTTGTAGAAGAGAAATAATTGTCTATGGCCACTTTCATTTTCCTATTGGACATGAGGTTGAAGACATAATTAATAATGTTGGGCCCGACTTTCCATTTTTAGAGCTTATCGATAACTGCTTGGATACCAATTCTATCGAAGGCCTTACTGAAGTCTAATGAGATGTGGTTTTTTGTTGCCAGCGTTGAAGATATGTGATAGTCTAGAGCAAGTATAGAGTTAGATACCGATTTCCGTTTTTTAAAGCCGCATTTTCGACTATCGATAGGTTTAGTTCGAGAAACAAACCACCATAGTCGATTAGATATTATTTTATCTAGAGTTTTAGCGCAACAAGTGTTCAGCGAAATAGGGCGATAGGAATTTAGAATAGTTTTAATGGAATTAGGTTTGATGATAGAAATTATTTTGCTTATTTTGTAATGCTGAGGTATTATGGATTTAATGAAAATGTTGTTGTTCAGATTAAGACATTTTTTAACAGAGTGGAGAAGGTTTTTTAACATTGGGTACAAAATACGTTCAAGACCCGTCCTTTTAGCTTAAAAAGAGCAGAGTTAAGTTCAAAGCGACAGATTGGTTTTTCAACTTCTTGAGCTTTTACGGAGGGCTTGAAAGATATTGACGGTATAGTGGTGTTTTGATGTTGTTGGAATACATTAGAAAAGTTCGCATCATTAGAAGAGGATGATCAATATTTACCGAATTCTTCAGCAATGAGGTGTTTGTGGGTTATCGCAGAGCAGGGGGTTGAAATACAGTGAATTCAGTAAAGAGGCTTGGTGCCATAAAAGTGTCTTATCTTGGCTCATAACTTGGCTGGATTAACTTCTGAAGTGAATTCCTTTATGGAAGCTCGTTTGGCAGATTTAACTTCGCGTTTGAATAATGCATCAGCTTTTTGTATTGGATTGTTTTCTGTTAATATATTTCGTTTAAGGTCAAAGTGACGATTTTCCTTTTTCTGGAGGATTTGAAGATGGTTATTCCACCAGGGAACATTCTATCTTTTTCGGGAATTTGTAGATGTTTGGGGAATGGAAGTGTTGGCGCTATGACGTATTAACTTAGTAAGAGTAGCGGCTTCTTTGTTTATGTTGCTATTTATGGGCCTATTATGGTGAATGTTGCATGTAGTGTATAGGTACCCATTAGTGTTAAGAATTTAGGTAGACTTTTGGGCAGTGGTGCAAATAATTCGAAAAATGAGATTATTATGGAACAATGGTTAGATTCCATAGACCAAGATGATCCAGTGGCTATAGAAGGAGTTGCAATAGAGAGGTCAACGTGAGTAAAGGTGTGATGAGTACGTGGGGTACTTATTATATTTCGGGATAAGCAAATAATAACGTAATGGTGCTCCATCGTTCTAGAAGCTCCCAAAAATGAGGCTGAAGTAGATAATGAGAAATTGTTAAAATTTCATGAATGGACACTTATTATTAAAATGCTGGGATTAGTCTGGAATCCCAGTTTGGATCAGATTTTGTTTAACGTTTGCCAAAGCATTCCTCAAAGCTCAGCAAGTAAACGTGTAATTCTGTCTTCTATATCAAAATTTTATTATCCATTAGAATTGATTGCTCCTATTATTACGAAGACAAAAATTTGGCATCAAGCGCCACAAGTTTTATGTACTTCTTCGTTCACATTGCAATTATCATTTCTTAGCTGTTCAAATTTTCTTAACATTTTGCGACGGAAGCATTTCAGTGTATTGCGTATGTGTGTACTTGCGTTTGGATCTTAATGGAACATAGGTATATATCACATCTGCTTCATTTAAAGTCAGGATTGTTTTGTAAAAAGACTAAAAATTACCAGGTTTGAACTTTGGAATGATTTTAATTAATAAAGTAAAGTGAGGAAGCAAAACTACATTGAATGTTTAATTAAATGATATTTTATCAGAAGTGGTATTGAATTTGTGCGCGAAGGAAGAAGAATGATATTGTATAGTACATTGGGTTATGTTACGTTTTTGGCACAAGCAGAGACGACGAATATAATAGCCTTGAAAACGAGGATGCTTTGCTAAAAAACAAATTATCCGATCTGGAAAAAACAGCACATGAACACGTCTCATTACCGTGTTACAAAAATGCACCCGCCGTTGAGGTGACAATTATCGCCGTTTCTTCTCTACATGGTACACATATTTTTATGCCAACTCAAACAAATGCAACACCACGAAGTGCAACAATGTTACGACGCGCCGGTAAGTCTTAAAGCCACATAGACACGATATAACGCTATTAGGAGACTTATCATAATGTGAGTAAAATTAGCGTCTCACGAACGCTGATGCATGCTGTACGAGGGTGGTTAATTAAGTACTCGTGAAAACACAATTTTTTTCATAAAAATGTTTTTTATTTTTCAACAAAGCCCCTTTTAGAAAGATACACTTCTTCTTTTCAACCCTTCCAAAAAATAGGAATTGTCGAACTCTCCAAACAACGCCTCTGTCTCGGCGATGACTTCCAAACAAATTGACAACATTTTTTTCCCGCGAGCCATTTCTTCATGTTAGGGAACATGAAAAACTCACAGGGAACCAGGATCGGTTGAACACAGGGGTGCGGCAGCGATTGATAACGCAATTCATGCAGTTTGGCGAAGACAACACCAGATGAATGTGCTGAGTTATCGTGATGAAACAACACATTTTTTTTTGCCAAATATGGCCGTGTCTCCTTATATTTTTTTTTCTAAGCGGTCCAATAACTCAATGTAGTATTGTCCAGTGATCGTTATTCCTTTTTCCAAAAAATCCATGAGGATGACGCCCTTTGCATCCCAAAAAAACGTCACCATGACCTTACCGTCCCATGGGATTGTCTTCGCCTTCTTTGGTACAGATTCATCGGGAAAAATCCATTGTTTTGATTGTTGCTTAGTTTCTGGTGTGTAATTATGAATCCTGGTTTCATCTAAGGTGACAACTCGACGCATAAAGTCCTTTGAATCTCATTGCAATTGCCCCAAAAACTGTTTCGAAGTTAACAGCCGCGTCCGCTTGTTGTGCAGCGTGAGTAATTGCGGCACTTCGGGCCGACAATGTTTTTATCGCCAACTTATCATTTAAAATATTAATTGCCGTTCCGGTCGACACACCTACGGCCTTTGCTACTTCACGCACTTTTGTTGCGTCCGGGTCGCTTCTCCTCAAAAACGGATGTGCGCCCACGTTTAAATTCGTTGAACCAATATCTAAGTGTGGTCATAGATGGGGACGTGTCCCCATAAAAACCATCCAACTTTGCTTTTATCTCCTCGCATTTTTTCACATCCAAAAACAAAAAGCTGACTCGGATAGCTGCCAAATCAAAACTAACCTATCTATCAGTCTGAAATTTGTATTAGCGTCGTCTAGTAAAGGGCAGCACACGATGATAACACTAACTTCACTCAGGAACGTCCGCTATCTTCAAACACGGGTACTTAATGAAGCGCCCACGTAAATCTGGATATTTCGTACAAGGAGAGAGTTTCGTGTTGATCTCTTTGACCATATAGTGCATAGTTATCTCATTTATGCCTCTATAAGGTGAGTATGTATAACAGAGACAAATATAGGCAAGTGCTCATTTAAATGCAATTTTTGAAGGGAGCAGACGTCCTTTCATGACGTTTTGTGAAATATTTATGAAGTTCCGATTGAATTCCAGTTGAATTAAAGTTTGGTACTACCATCTTATTTTATGGAAGTAAAGCGGATGTGGGCAAACATTTAGAGTCAACAAAAAAAAAAAAAGTCACTTTTTTGGATTCTGTATATCATGAACCGCACTTTAAATTTTCACATCATAACATGGTATGTTATAGACAGCAGTAATAAAATTATGTATTCCTTAATTAAGTATTTTATGATCCGCTATGGAATATAGTTAGTCTATTTTCTTATGTCATCTTATTTGTTGGCTAACTTTGAATTGTACAATAATATTTATGATCCGTTAGGTATTAGTGTTAGCTTGTGTTACGAAATTATATAAATAGAGAACAATTGTGATAGGGAATACTGTCTGAAATTAGGACTCTAGCACGAACTTATAACGCAATAAAATAATTAAAAACTAATAACATTGTTTTAATTATTCAAGACTTAAATTGGCGCTCAACGTTGGGGAAAAGAATAAATAATACAATAATTTAAGCTGCGATTCCCAAGGGACCCTCCAGTTTACAAATAACAAAGTAACTAGAACTGTGATTCCTAAGGTACGCAAAAAAAAGTGTCAAAAATCACCAGAAAAAATTAATAATACCGGAACAACAACATTCACATCAACAAAAAAGTAACAACAATAATAAGGACAATAAACAACAAATATCAAAATCAACATCGACAATATTATCAACAGAGGAAAAACCACATAATATCAACAACAGTGAAGTGGCGAAAAAATAGCAACACAACATAAACATTAACAACATCATCATCATCTACAAGTCTCAACAAATATTAACAACCAGAGGATCATTAATGGTAACATTAACAACGAATAGCAACAACTTCAATAACAACTAGCATCAACTTCGATTAACGAACAGCAGCTACAGAAAAAAAAACAGCAACAGAATTGCAGCAGCAAAAGCCAGCAATAACATCTTAGTCAGAAAATTAATGTCAAATTAAAATCATAAGTTAAGGAAGGAATATTGCGATATATTGCTTTTGGTCGAAATTAGCCTGCTATAGTCTGCATGATTAACGGGTTTGAAGGGGACAAAATTAGCATTTTAGACAACTCCTTTAATGCCCTGAAACTCCGAGGTATAAAAACAAAAAACTCATGGAGGCTAGTGTAAATTAAACATTAACTCAACAAAAAAATGAATTCCAATCTCAGATCACTGAACTGCAGTCACAGATTTTAAGACTGACAGTAACCCCTGAATCCATAATAAAATTGGAAAGGATCACTATATATCCCGCAAAGAAGTGTGACGAGCCTTGAGATGTAGTAAAATCTATCCCAGAGTTTACAGGCGAATCAGGTACATATATGGCATGGAGCGATGCAGTGCAAAATATATGTGAAGTCTTCTTATAGCATAATGGCTCATCGAGTCCTTTCCTAGCAGTGACCATAATTCGAAACAAAATTAGAAGCCCGATGCCATACCATCTTCTTTCAATACGGTCCTGAACATTTACGCCATAATGGTTCGACTGAATTTTACGTATCCGGATAAACATCGCATATATTTGAAAGAGCAGGAACTCTCCACTCTGAGGTAGGGGCCATCATCGGTTACCCAGTTCTGCGACTAAGCAGAAAAGAAGTTGGAGCTTCTCGCGAATAGGAGAAAGATGAGTTTCGAGTCGGAAGCAGCCGAAATAGTAAATGAGAAACATAGGGATTATGGATTGAGAGTATTTGTATCAGGATTGCGGAAACATCTATGTGAAAATCTTTTCATCTTAACCCGCGGATGTGCCTACTGCATGGGCGCTTGCTCAAGAACTCGAACCTGCAATACGTATTCGCAACCAATTTTGCAAATAAGTCCGTGGGATTTACAAAAAAAAAACGAAATATTCCTTTCGTAGATAGTAACCAACAGGTTTTGCAAAAAAAAAAAAAACCCAATTTATATTAATAATGTTAAACAGAAGCAATAGATATCAGGCAAGTAATCCAAACGGTCTGCGGAATTACATAAATTATACGGATCAGCAGCCTCGTTATCAGGATAATCGTGCTCGGCCAGCACCAATGGAAGTCGTCCACCTCTCGTTACGGACAAGCAATGCATTTTAGGAGGCAGGATGACCATGTAAGGAACCAATTCTAAAATCAGAACCAGAAGAGAATCGGAGAATCTTGGCAGCACAACAATCATAAAATTCAACGAGTTAGGGAGGGAGAAGGAGGAATTTATTGAGGAGTTGGAACACGACGAGGTGAATTTTTTAATGTTAAGTCATTCCTACCCTCGATTTCCAGGACGCTAGCAGACAAACGGCTTAAACTTCTTGTCGATACTGGAACTTCAAAAAATCAAAGGGGTTAAACGTGTCGATGAGGAGTGTTTAGTTAAATCCATCCATGGATTCACCAACAACTCACAGAAAGGTACAATCAACTTATTTGGAATCAACTATTTATTATTTTACCCAGTCTCAAATCCTCCGAAGGGATTGTAGGGTTTGATCTTTTAAAGATAGCCAATGCGACTACCAAACTTAGGGAAAAGTGGGGAAGTTATTTTTCTTCAAAACAGCAAGGATGTTAGTCATCAAATCAAAATTTTTCAAACAACAAATATCAAAATCAACATCGACAATATTATCAACAGAGGAAAAACCATATAATATCAACAACAGTGAAGTGGCAAAAAACTAGCAACACAACATAAACATTAGCAACATCATCACATCTGTTCGATGTTAAGGAGCATAACATTTACACAGATCATCAGCCTCTGAGTTTCGGTTTCGGATCGTAATCTCAGATTAAAATATAGAAGGTCATTGAGCAGTAAAACACAAAATTGTATTACAAACTCGGTAAGGATAATCATGTGGCCGACTATGGCTACGACTAATGAGGATTCACTCATCATTGTGTCCGTGGACAAATTAGTGAATTGTTATAAGAAACAGTTGGTTTTGGAATTGGGGCAATTTCCATCCAAATGAACGATTATTCCATTTAATATTAAAATTCGTCATGGGACTATGGAACTTAACTCTGGTGATTGGAATGTCGTTTTTAGTTTCTTACAGTGGTAAAGTAGCAATGCACAAACTGTCGGGAATTCCGCCACACTAAATCGTACTGTACACAACCTCCTATCATGAGTCATCAACTGCTCTGCAAATAAAACAGCTTTAACATCAAAAAAATGCAGTAACTGCGATGGTAATCATAGCGCAAATTAAAGAGGCAGTTTTTAAAGAACTAAAAATCCAGATGAACTAGCGCAAAACATCAGCGCGTAGCTGTCCCGAAGCTACCATACAAGCCATGTCGAAAGCCCACTCACTTCCCAAACTATCATTCCCAACATTACTTATGCATACGCGTTGCGACCTGGATCGCAGCAAATACCCACTACAGAGCCAGAGAACTTATCAGGCACTACCATGAATACACTCCAGCATTCTCAGAAAAATTAACTCCCGCAGCATTGTCTAACCGAATCAACAGCTCCACCCACACCACATAGCCTTCTTGAAAATATGGTAGCTTGTTTTATACCATGTATTTCTCATTCTACGTTAATGATGCAAAATATGCTTCAAGTGATACTAAAAATGCAAACACTTATCATACAAAAACTTGGTAATTAAAAAATACTCGTTCCAAATAACCACCTGGAACGCAAACGGCGTATCGAAACATAATCTTGAGCTGATAAAATATCTTTCGGACTCTGAAATTGATTTCTTATTGCTCTCGGAAACGCACCTGACTAACAGGAATTAATTCGAGATCCCATGTTATTCTTCATTCTTTCTACGCCACAAACCACCTTATGGCAAAGCACACGGTGGTACGGATATACTCATCAGAAGGCGACCAAAAGACTATAAGTCGGTATCATACTCGATGAACCGAGCAGGCCTCTATATTTGCCAGCTGATCCAAGGAAAATTCTGGACCTAAAAGACTTTGGAGTCACTTGCAACATCTCTCGAAGTGTCATTTCAACGGAGACCCATGCTATCATCAGACCATTCTCCAGTTACATGGAAAACTGACTGGCTCAGGTATAAAAAATATATCAAAGCCCAAATATGTATGACTCAAAAACTTGTCACCGAAATAGACATAAAAAACTCGCTGAATCATTTCGGCTCAACCATTGCTGCTGTTTTCACGACACAAAATGCATACCCTGATTGAACGCCTTAAAGATTCAAAGCTGCTAAAAAACACTTACGAAATGCTATCAAGATCGAAGCAAGCAGAATCCAGAGGCACTACATTGAGAGCCTTTCTCCAGCGATGCAAGTGGTAACTGGGCGCGATCAGACGAGGAGAAGGCTTCAACCTTTGCTGACCATCTCAAATCAGTGTTTCAATCAAACTTGCCTAGAAACGAATTTCAGCTTCCCTTCAAGTTGCACATTTCAAACTAGCTCAAATGAGTTAAGAGCGGCAATTCACAAGGAGTTCATCCCAAAGAACAACAACAACACTGTACTACACTCAACCGAAGTCACATACCAAGGAGTTCACTTGGATAGACTCACATGGCGGAAACATACTGAAGCCAAAAAAATTCACATGAAATTAATAGCACAATCCCTCCACTGGCTTTTAGATTAAATAAAGCCAATGTGGACGTACGGTTCCCAGCTTTGAGGGAAAGCAAGCCCAAGAAACGTTGAACTCATCCAAACAGCACAATCCAAGATACTTCGCTTTATAACAGGTGCTCCCTGGTACATATCAAACGCTAACATCCACAGAGACCTCAACATTCCCCTTATTAAAACAGAGTTGGCCCAATTGATACAAAAATATCACCTCAAACTGTCGCAACATCCCAACCAACTAGCTCGTTTACTCTCACAGATGAGCAGCCACACGCGCCTACGTCGGAATGTCTTCTTGGACGCTGACTCGATCGAAACCCTTCTTCTGCGCAAGGAATTCAGGCGACAGAAGTCTCAATTTCGCAAGGAGATCTGTAAGAGCATGAAGGATGGATTTCGCAGACTGCTAGGGGAAGTGGATCAGAATCCCTGGGGCAGAGCTTACAAAATTATAATGCCCTGATGCAAAAGGCCTCTCTAATATCCTTTCTTCCATTGCTCTTATGGATGAAATAGTTGTCAGCCTCTTCTCGACAAGGGGATTGCTGAGGATATTTCGACCACTTGAGGTTGTAAAGGATGATCCTATCCTATCACCAGATCGGAGTTAGAAGAAGCTGCATCGAAAAGAGCCATCATCGCAAAACCTCACGTGTTTTAAAAGGTTTTCACAAGATACATAAAAAAAGGTCTCTTTCCGAAATACAGGAATTAATGGTTGGTACTCATCCCGAAAGGGAGCCTACCCCTGACCTACCATCTTCCTAGAGGCTGCTGTGCCAAGTACTACTAAAAAAATCCTAGAACGGATTTTTTGTACTAGACTTCAGTAGTACACAGAGGCAACAAATGTACTGGCTAAACTGCAACTTGGCTTCAGACCAAACAGAGGCATAGTGGGAGCAGTCCAGAGAATCTGTGACATTGCCAAGTAGGCCCTTAAAGGTACAAAAAAGATACTGCACAGTGGTCACACTCGATGTAAAAAATGAATTAAATTCTGCATATTGGAACTGTATTATTAATGCGCTGTATTCAGTGGAGATGCCCGGCTACCTGATTCGGATGATAGTATCTTACTTTAGTGGCAGATTACTAGTCTGTGATACAGAAGTTGGCACTTAGTCTTATGAGATAACTGGATGTGTCCCACAAGTTTCCCAAACCTAGGTGAACCCAGACAGCAAATACTATGTTCGGTGTGTAAATCTGTACTGCTTTATGCGGGTTCGATTTGGGCTGGTGCTCCCGCAGCTAAGTCATACTTGCGAGGAATAAAGAGTGCCCACACAATTGCGAACCTGAGGATCTGTAGAGCCTCTCCGACAGTTGCAGACGATACGACGGGCATAATCCCAGAGATATATACCTTGCCGAAGCGACTTCTCCCAAAGAGCCAGAAGTTCGGATTTCAGGTTTAGGTACTTAGACATATGGCAACACAGATGGAGCAGTGCAGAGCCACGCAAGATCCATCAGCTTAGCAGATTGGCTAAAGAGGAACGGCGGTGACGTTAGTTTCGTATTTACCCAATTCGCTACTTGGCTTCAGGCAATAACTGCACAGATTTGGGCATGCTGAGGACCCATGTAGCGATCTTTGCCTGAACGTCGTAGACCCAGAACAACCCGCTCATAAGTGTCTTAAGTTTTAAGTACAATATAATTGGTAAGAACAAATACGCGGATTATAAGTATTTTTGGAAAAATATTACCATAACTGGCATGTGTACGAATAATTATTTGTGCGTGAATTTGCATGTTCTACCGGTGTGAATAATGGAAGTACTTTAACGATTTTTTTTTTTTTTCCATTTTGCAGACTACCAAAAAAAAAAACAACAATATGGTCAAAACTGCTCATTTTATTTGAATCACAGCATATAAATTTTTTTTCTGCGGCCAATCGGGGTGCAGTTACCCTATGAGGTGGCATGTAGTGATCGCCTTATTTTATAGACGTTAAATTTTCAACGTTTAACACAATTCATAAATACCCTAATTGTTTTTCTATCCTTTTTTAAGGTATTATTGATCGATCCATGTTTAAAAGAGCGCTAGTAAAAAACTACAAACTACACAGATTTTTTATCACCGCCTGCATCGACGAAAATTGCCAAACTTTTAATTTTTCTTGTTTTGCCCAAATAATCAGTTGAATGTTGTTGTGAATGAAGGTGGAACTGTGTTGTGAACAGAAAATAGCTTTTTGATGTTCTCGTAAATAACAAATAGTTGTTTTGGTGAATGGCAAACAGCTCTGTACAATTAAAACAAATAGTACGCATTTTGTTCTCTTTAGTGTCGTTTATTAATTCACTTTTTATAATCAGCGCTTGCGTTGCTAGAGCTATTACAATATTTGCTGATGACACAAATAACAACGAAATATCCATAACCTTATCGAGAATGGACCCTGATTTAAGTCCCATAAAGCATATCACTCCTAGTGAGATTAAAACCATAATTTAAGTGATTAAAATCACGAAGTGTCCTGGACATAATAAGATCGACGCTAAATTGGTGAAAAGCCCTCCCCCACAAAGCATTGTTATTTTTGGTAATAATATTCAATGCTATGTTACGTTTCTGCCATTTTCCATCCAAATGGAAACGTGCAGCAATCATGATGATACCCAACTCTGGAATACTAGAGAATTTTATCGGATCCTATAGGCCGATATGCCTGCTTCTGACCTTCTCGAAAAAATTCGTTAAATTATTTTTGAGAAAAATGCTGGAAGTATGGGGCATTCAGAATGTCATCCCAAACCACAAATTTGGATTCAGGCTTAAAACACATTACCACTGCTTTCGAAAGCAAACATTATTGCTTGGCAGTATTGTCGTATGTCAAACAAGTCTTCGATAGAGTATGGACTGACGGCTTGGCTTATTCCACAAACTTTAACAATTACTGCCAAATAAGCAATTTCCCTTACTTATCTCTTGGTCAAGATGCGTGATGACAACTCGTTAATTAGAGATATTAAGGCTGGTGTACCTCACCAGTTCTGTTCACACTATACACTTCGGATATGCCCTTACCAGATGATGAGAATATGTTTCTGGGAACATATGCAGATGACTAGACGGGCATCCTAGCAAATGATGGGTCCCCCAAAGTGTCGGTGGATATGACCCAATTATACTTGAAAATATTTCACATTTGGGCTAAACATCGGGAATAAATAATTAATATGATTCCCCGTTTTGATCATGGATAAACTTTTCACTTGGCCATGTAAGCAGCATCATTGCTTGCTGCTACCAGAAGTTGCGCAGACTAGATTGATTAGTACGTGAAAACAGCTTTAAGTAACAAACTGCTGATTTATAAGCAAGTGATCGCCCCTGTCCGGCACTATGGCATACAGATATGGGGTACGACTGCGCCTTATAACATTGACAGGATTCAAGCCTACCATAACAAAGCCCTTCGTCGCATACGTATATTGACCTGAAGACTTCAATTGTACTGAAAGAAATTAATTTTCACAGCAGCAGATATAACTTAAAACTCCATCGCCTTCCCAACACATTGGTAGTCACACTTTGCATCAACACATCACACAGAAAATTTATTAAAAATATTGGGATGGCAAATTAAGAATGCGGGATTTTTTTTCATATTTTGACCCTTTATTGGGAAAAAATGGTTATATGTTTAATTGTCAAAGTACTGTCCGTCGCTTGCCACTACTTTTTCCCATCTTTCTGGTAGCATACGAATTCCGTTGCGAAAAAACTCGGACGGTTTGGCCTCTATCCAGTCATGGACCCATTTTTTGGCTTCCTCGTAAGAACGGAAGTGCTGGTTAGCCAGGCCAT
>JBANCV010000857.1:0-24075 GCA_037040105.1 Amiota albilabris | reverse complement strand
CCGTTTACATTGGTTTAGTGTTAAAAACCGTGGTCATGTTGTGTCGTTAAAATTTGAATCTTTTAAGACTCCAAACAAATATTATAACATTTCCACTTTCAATTATGTTACTCTTCCTTTACAGTTTTCTGACTTCAATTTATTGAAAACATTGTTCTTAGTTTACAATTTTTTGAATATTTATATTTGACTTCAAATTATCAACATGTTTTTCTTAAACGGTTTAGTGAGAATATCAGCCAATTGTTCATTTGTTTGTTTCTCAGTGTAAAACCACTCTCTTCGTAAATTTGCCTAATTAAAGGAAATTGACTTCAATATGTTTTCTACGTTTGTGATATTGAGTATTTTTTTACTAATTTAATAGCACTTTGATTGACTAAATATAACTGCGGTGTTGTCTGATCGTCAGATAGTTCGCTTTACAAACGACGAACGCATATTAATTCTTTGACACCTTCACATGCCGCAATGTGCTCAGCCTCTGTATTCGATAGTGCCACGATGGGTTGGATCTTCGACGACCACTATATTGGGCCACCACAAAACATTATGATGTACCCTTCTATTGAGCGCCTGGTTTCTACATCTCTTCAAAATCTCAATCGCTGTAGCTAATTAATGAAAGATCATTAGAGTTATAGAAAGAAATACCATGAGTAGATGTTTCCCTTAGCTATTTAAGAATCCTTTTCACAGCTCTTGTAATTGTCCAGTAAACTACTTAAAACTTGAGACTGCATAAGCTAGATCAAGTCTCGTTATCATGGACATATACGTCAGTGATACCACTGCTTCATGATAAACATAAGACAATAGCTAGTCCCCATCTTCGTCAGCTTCTTCTTTCTGCTGGCGTGAGTACTGGCTTTGCGTTAACCATGCCAAATCGCTGTAAAATTTTTTCAGCATACGTCTCTTCGATTGTTGAGTGACCTGCATACTCAGATAGTACAATGATTCAAAAACATTTATTTTGAATTCCAAACACTATGCTATAAATTCCGAAATGCGTTGATGTGTAATATTACTTTCTCCTTTTTAATGTTGCCAACAAAAACGCATTGATTCGTTGTACTCGTCATAAGGTTCAATTTTACCAACAATTGCGTGAATTTTCGATTCCGCCATTTGGATGCTTGTTTTAATCCATAAAAACTTTTGTTTAGTTTACAAACCTTCTTTGATACATCTGCATAACGAGCGGATTGATGCATAAAAATGTACTCTTCGAGATCACCATACAAAAAAGCTGTCTTGACATCAAATTGCTGTAGCAAAAATACAAGTGCGTCTTATGCCTTTCGATTTCGCCCTTTTTCTTTTGCTTTACTTTTTTGGAAATCGCTGTTTTATTTTTCGGTAATGTTACCAAGTCCCAAGTCCTGTTGATGATGAGAGACTCCATCTCCTCATCCATGGCATGCTTCAACTACGTATTTAAGTCCACAGACATTGCTTCTTGATATGTTGTACGCACATTACAGCTAGCCAAGTAAGCACAATGCAAAGTGCCGACATCTTTCTCTCTGCTTTTTGATCGCGTATTGTAAGTTTTCACTTCTAGCTCATTATCTTCTTCTTAATCATTTAAGGTTGCGTCTTGAAATATATCGCAATTTTTATACTCAGCAGGGGATACTCACATCTCTATATCCACTTTGGCCGTTATGCTACTACATGTATCCGTCTCTTTTGGAATTGTAAATGACATTATATTATTTGTTTCTTTTATAATGACATCCTCTTTTGTGGTATCCAGACCCGGTAGCCTTTACAGTTTTTTTCATTTCCTACAAATATGCCTTTTTTCGATTTTGCATTTAATTTCCTGCGCTTTTCTTGTAGAATATGCACTTACGTATCAAAAACTCGCAGAAAATGTATGTTGCCCATAACTCAAATAGTGGCATGTCGCCATTTTTAGATGATGGTTCTCATATCCCCATCGGCTTTGTCATTAAGCTCTGGACTTGAATGGGTGTTGAACCCGCAATTCTAGGATGTAAACTGAGCGCACTAACCTCCGAGCCAGCGAGCCAGGCATTTATTCATAGGTATATTGATTGCACTGTAAAATGTGAACTTATAATTTTTTACACTCCCGTTTTTATTCGTTTCTATGAGTTTATAGGTACATGTGTATAGCAACTCTGTTCCGTTTGACCAAAAAGAAACACCACTCACTCACATTCATTTAAAGTGTGAATCAGAAAATATGAATTCATTTCAGTGTAAATGACTCATATGCCGTTTTGAATGCATTCAAGCAGGTCTCTAATGTTAATATACTGAACTTAAGTATAAAATAGTTTGTGTCAATGCTTCCTTCCATCAGAAGTACGGAATAGAATGCCAATATACGTCCTTTTTCCAACTCCCAAATACATATAAGAATCTCTCTGCTAAAAAATTGAGAGCTTATAATCTTAATTTGTGTACAAAGATTCTATTTGCTTTCAGGCAGGTTCTTGCCCCAACACATCGAATCTGCATATGTACTAGTAGACAACAATAACATTTTTACTCTTAGTACATAGGTATAGTATGCACTCGATACTCTTCATATTCTTATTCAAAATTATTACTATTCACTTTTATTAATAAAACTGGACCATAAAGCAAATGGAGAGAAATGAAATCATACTATACAAGCAAAATATTACACTTACTCTTAATCACTGCAAATTTGTGGGGAAAATCAAGTACAAGTTTTAGAGTGAATTATTCAAAAGCCATTTCAATTGTAATCATGTACATATCTAGTACGTATACGGTATATAAAGATTTTTTTTCTAATTCTAATGTCAGCTATTACTTACTATGTTTTGGACATATCGGCTTTTTAGTATATGGTACTTTGGAATTTCTCGAAATCGAAATCTTACAGATGTTGCTTTGAGGCACAAACATTTTTTTTTTGTTTTTATTTATGTGGAACCATTTTGTGGCGATCGCACGCGTGCGCCATTTCCTGTTATTTAGCATAAACAACGAAATGGCGAAAAAAGGAATGATTTTGCAATAACAATAACAACAATTGCATACAAACATATCAAATTTTTACAAAATTCTCACTCCCTCTCACACACCTCATTCGGCAAAAGCCAAAGAAAAAGCGTGAAAAAAGAAAAACGTCGGCAGAACAGATTGTTGTTTTGGTAAACGACTACCCCGCGACGAGAGAGGAATAAATACAACAAGAATAACAACACACAAAATTCAAGAAGCAGCAAAGCATAAAGAACGAAAAATCCTACGAAAGTTTATATAGGTGATTTTGGAAAAACGGTTACTTAAAAAAACATATTTCCCTTTAAGAAATCAATAAAGTCACTCGATTCGTTAGCACAAATTTATTGATTTAAGAAATAAAAATTATTAAAATCGTTTCAGTACATTTTGCGTGAAAGCGTTACACAACGCCCATATAAGTAATTTTTTATAATAGTAAGTGTGTTGTGTGTTTGCGCTTTTCATTTCGTTTGTGTAGAGTGATAGTGTATTTAGACTGGTTAAAATTACTAGCTGTTTTAAAACTAGGTTTTACACTGTTTTTTTTTTTTCAAGCAGTCAGCTGTTTTTTTTTTTTTTGTTTTGGTTCACACACACAGAACGTTGTAGCTAATTGTGAGATATTAAAATTAATTTTTTAAGGAAAATAGATGATTTAAAAACATATATGCACATAATTGTTTCAGCTCCTATTTTTTCCTTGCTGCATATTTTATTAAAATTTTAACATAAATTTTAAAATTTCAAATTTGCCTATTTTGTTTGTTAAATAATTTTGAATTTTTTTTAAAATTTTTTTTCTAGTATTTGTGCTAATATGTGATATGCAAAACCGAATTTTGAGAATTGATCTATGATAGTACGATAATTGGTTTTCATTAAGTACATGTATCTACATGAATAATTTCATTCAGTTATGTTGAATTTTTCCTTGATAGTGTTTTTTTTTTTCATTTTTGACATAATTGACAATTGCTTATTACTTTAACTATCCAAGATTTGCGTTAAACGGCGAATATGTCCCCATTAAACCTAATGCTAGTATCTCGGTCTTACTCTGGACAGAAGACTCAACTGGCAGGAGCACATTAAGAGAAAGAAAAAGCAACTCGTCCTGAAAAACCGGAGAATGAACTGGTTGTTAAGAAATGGGTCCCAACTCAGCTTGCGTAATAAAGTCCTTTTGTACAAAACAATAATCAAACCAATTTGGACATACGGCATCCAATTATGGGCTACAGCAGCTAACTCTAATATAGAAATTATTCAACGCTATCAATCGAAGCTTTTGAGGAGAATAGCGAATGCTCCGTTTCATTTGTTCCGCTCCTGTCGTCTTGGGCTTCTTCCTCCATTTCATTAAAATTTATTTCCAAATCCGATTCCCTGTCAACTGTGGGATCAGTGTGTCTTGATAAAAAATCAGAAACTTTGTTTTGTTTTCCTTGTGATGCTCTAATATGTATTCGTAAGCGTTAAATTTTACAAGTAATTTTTTATGTCTCATGACATATCTTTACCTCGACGTTTGGTAAATAAAAATTTTAAATTTTCTTCCATAAGTAAGGTCTGATATTGTTTGTGGCCTATACTATAGCCAAGAACTCTTTATCTGTTGCTGAGTAAATTTTCTCATGTTTGCTCAATATTCTGGATGCATATTATATGGGATGGCCTTCTTGTGATAATGTGGCTCCAAGTGCCTAATCAGAAGCATCGGTCAAAGAACAAATGGTTTATCATAATTTGGATACATTAGTACATGATGTTGAGGAATTATTGTGTTCAACTTTTCGAATGAATTGATGAAATTTGGATTTATTTGATTGATTTTTGTTCTTTTTGTAAGCATTTAATAATTGGACTAGCTATTTGGGCATAAATTTGAATAAATTTCTTGTAGTATCCTGTTAAACCTAAGAAAATTTTTTATTTGCGTTTCTGTTTTAGGAATTACTACGTTTTTTATTGCTGTAATTTTGTCTGGATTTGGTTTTAATACATCTTATGTTAGGATATGACCTTGTATTTGTAAATTATGTGTTCTTAAAATATGACAAATTTCTTAGCTATTTGTAATATGTTCTTGTAAACTACACAACTTTTATTGATGATCTCTCAATAAGTCGCTCATAGATCATTGGAGTGTAGCTGAGGCGTTTTTTAACCCAAAAGGCGTTCTTATAAATTCGCCATATGCCATAAAGAGTTACAAATGCTGTTTAACATCTGACTTCCTCTTTGACTACGATTTGAGGATAACCCTTATGTAAATCCAGAGTTGTGAATTATTGAGCTTTACATAATTTATGGAATCGATATAAAGTAGTGCATAATCCACTACTGCCCGGTATTTATATTTTCCTCAGTAGTCTAATTTCTTTGCCATCAATGGGCTTGTATACCTACAGTTACTACGTTTTATGAGACCTTGTTTTTTTTTGTATTTCTGAGGATATCTATAAAGTATTTCATTAATCTGTTGGTCTGTTGTAGTGCTGATTTCATGCTCTAATACATGAGTATGAGTGAGTTGATCACTACCTTTATAAAATAACTTTTTAAATTTTTTAAGTATGTTATTCAAAGCTATGTTTTTCTTCCTCATTGAGATGATTTGTGTAAAGACATTCTTGATTTCCTGTTCTGTTTAAATTTCTATCGAAAGGGTGTTCTTCGAAATGCATTATTGAATCTTTACAGATAATTTGATTATTTTCAATATCAATTTTAGCCTGTAAATAACGGCGTATATCGGTTCCTATTATGAACTGATATTTTCTATCTGAACTGAATAGACCGAGTTTCCATTTACACAAGGCTTGTTCATGAATATTGAATTCTTTAGAACATGGAGTACGCATTTCTTCTATGAAATGGTCTTGTTTATTAAAAGTTGTTTTATCAACTGGATTAATATTCTATTTTTATTTTTTTTCATTTTATCACTAATAATGCTTACGGTCACAGCATCAATATTGACCGGCGCTAAATATTCATAATTTTGTAAAGTTATCATTATTATTGGGGCTGTATTTCGAGGCTAATTTATAAAGAAAAATGTAATGTGCATCATTGAAGTGAAACTGCTGCACAAATTCTTATGAATGATGTTAGAGTTGTGTTCTTCAATATTGCGAGGGTTGTTTTTTAAGTCTTGAGACAGACAGACAAATAAAAACAAATATTTATCATCGAAAATGACTTTATTGTTTATCAAAATATTCTCCTTGAAGATCAATACACTTTTGCATGCGATTGAACTAATTTTCGAAGCACTTTTTCCACTCGGAATGAGGTATCTCCAAAACATGTGTTTTGAACGCATCTTCATTTTTTATGTGTGGGAATAAAAAGAAGTCATTGTGTGCCTGGACTATAGGGCGGGTGACCTATCAATTCGACGTTTTGAGTGTTTAAAAAGTCACTTGTTTGAGCCGATGTGTGAGAGCTCGCATTGTCGTAGTGGAGAATGATTCGTCTTCTGAGGTTGATTTTTCTTATTTCTTCGAACACTTCTGGCAAACAAATGGTGATGTACCATTCAGAATTAACCGTTCTACGTTTCTCTAATGGCACGGTGGCGACATGTCCGGTTATTCCAAAAAACGGGCGGTCATTTGCGTCGAAGTGCTTCGTGCGTGAACAACTTTTGTTGGATTTGGCTCATTTTAAAAGACTCATACAGTCGACTGCTGTTTAGTTTCAGGCTCATATGCATAGATCCATGAGTCATCATCTATCATGATCTAATAGACGTCTTTTGAAGCACCGCGATTGAATTTTTTCAACACTTCTTTGCACCAATCGACACGAGCCTTTTATTACGCGATTGTCAAATTATGAGGTATCCAACGCGAACAAATCTCTTTGACGGCCAAATGTTCATGCAATATTGAATGTATTGAAGTGGAACTAAAGTGTAAGGATGCCTCAATCTCACGATATGTCACATGACGATCTTGCATTATCAGTTCATGCGCTGCATCGATGTTTTGTGGATCAACAACTGATTTTGGATGACCTTCACGAAATTTCTCCTGGAGAAAACTACGACCACGATTGAATTCAGAAAACCAGCGAAACACAGTGGCCTTGGATGGTGCTTCATCACGAGTATTCGAGGCGAGTTGATCGGCACACTATTGTTGAGATTATCCACGTCGAAAATCATAAAAAATCATTACACGAAAATGTTCACGATTTAATTCCATTTTTTAGCCGAAACGATTTTTTCAAGTCACTGTAAACAATAGAAATAACACTCGTATGACAAAACGTTCTGAGTACATTTATCATTAAAAACGATAAGCTTTACGATACCAATGTCAGATTTAACATATCAACATTGGTGTTGCCATATCTCAAGAGTTAACCAGCAACCTACGTATTATTTGTGATACAAATGTTATAACTAAAATGCGATACAAATATTCGTGTATCTACAGTGTTTAAGTATCCTCTAAATATAGCGTCTATTGTTGTTCCAAGTTTTGTTGTTGATTTTGCAGGATGATTCAACATGGTCAAACAAAATTTTTCTTTCAGAAAATTTAAAAGATCCGCTGATGATTCTTTGGCAAAATCTACATTGAAATCTCTTCCAAGAATTGTAGATATTTTATCCGATCCAAGATGGAGAATTTTAGCTACTTGATAAGAATATAATAGCAATGATTTTTGAATGAACGGAATAATTTTGTCAATTGCCTGATTTGGTTATATATATAACACCACCACTACCACCGGTTGTCCGTGCTCTCTTCTACATGGACAATGGCTAAGTTCTCCTACTTCATCTACAAGTACAGCAAATGACAGTGGATGATTGACGTTTACTTCTTCCGAAGGTGTTAAAATGTGATCCTCAGCGACATGCACACAAATTAATATTCGAGATCGACGTTGAGTAGGGCACACACAAATGAAAAGCATAAATGAAATTTGCTCACTACATGACCATGAGCATAAATATGATTAAATAGAAGAACGAAAATGAAAGTTCTACAACAAAGCCAAGGAACAGCAACTACCCGCGCAGTTCCCTTCTCCGTGACGCATATTGATAGAGAGAGCTCTTTTCTATGTTCTCACTCGCAAACAACAACAACGACGACACACACACAAGAGAGAGAGAGAGAGAGAGAGAGAAAACCATCGTTGACTGGTGGTCGGTTATTCGGTCACTTCTTCGTACACTCTTCGTAAAAACACAAATCAATAAAGCATTTTTTATATCTCTCTTATTCATGCATAAATATTCATTCTCAACGCTGCAGAAGAACAAACCAATGTGCAACGTCTCTCCCCCGCATCGTCACATTTGAATACTGTAACTTACACCTCGCTGAAGAAGTTACACTTCAAAAAATCATTTACTTCATAAGAAATTTGCGATTGGTCGTGATATATGATAGATACATTGAATTCTTCCTGTGAGTTTTGATCATTTGAATTATTTTGTATTATTATCAATTTGTCTAGGTATATTATTAGTATTCTGCCGTTTTTGTCCAAAATTATTATTAGATTTTTGCTGTTGTTGTCTGGAGTTATTATTTAAATTCGGTCGTTGTTGTTATTATTGTTGTTAATAATAAATACTGATATTAGTTGGATTTTTGAAGTTTTTTCTTCAAAAATACGGTATTCGCTTTTTATACAATTATTTTCAAAATCAACGGAATATAATTCTTTTATTATTTCGTCATAAGCAGTTAGATTTCTTATAGCATAAGCCAATGTTCCCTGTGCCGTTCGTCTTATCTTATTGACAATTAGGCTTTCTGTAATATCAACATAGCGGCATTTATATAAAGTGTGGATAAGCCACATACAAGATGAAGACAATAGGAAGGCAACGTTAACTACAATGCACATAGAGAAGAATCAAAGCGAAGCAAAAATAGCAGGTTCAAAAATCCAGCAGAAAAGCCTCAATAAAGAGATTACATTTCCACAACAACAACATGCAGTTTGTGTGTATGAAAATGTTTATAACAACAATATGCATGCAAACAGCGTGTGTTGTACAAAAACAAGCGAATGTACGAAGAAAAGAAAACGAGAAACACACGAAACTGTTTTGTGTTCGTTTTTGTTCTAGTTTGTTGTCAGGAGGGAGGCAGAGCGCAAACATTAACACACCGTCTTTCTGCTTTGCATAGCGTGCGTATAAAGGAAATTTACTCTTCTTCTTTCCCAAATATGCTACACGGCAAAATATGTGCAATGTACATTAAATTTGTGTATGCATTCATGGGTATATACTAAAGTGAGCAATATGAATGTACCTTTGCTCATGTCTAATGCAAATGCTGAATTTGTTTTAAAATTATCTCTCTCTCTGTCTGTTTTTAAGAAGTTTCACTTCTATCACGTGTACAATGAGATACGCGCAATTTTTTTTACTTAATTAATTTTATTTATGCAATTCACAAAATATATGAAATAAATATAATAAATATATAATTTGTATATTTGTAACTTTAATTGTGGTGGTAATATTTAGATCTTATAGTTGCTGTTGTAGCAGTATGTTTTGCTATTGATGTTAAGCTTAAAAATTAAAACTAACATAGATTTCTTTTTTGTTTTTATAATACTTTTATTACGTCAATCAAATATTAAGGTACTTCTAAGACATAGGTCTCATATGAAAAATATAGTATTGTCTCACCATTATTACTAACTTAATATTAATTAAGAATTAGTGAGATCGTATTTGGCGTCCATGGCGCAGATCTCTGTGGTGAAGTCTTTTGAAACGTCTGCGATAGTTATGATTAAGGAGTTTGTTGGAAAGTCGATTGAGGTGAGAGATCAGCCGATCGGTGTATCTGCTAGTGTGCCTGTTGATTTCATCCCAAACTGAAGGAATCTGGAGTTCATTGTGTAAAGTGCTATTTTTGACGAACCATGGCGCATCAGTAATTAAGCGAAGAGCTTTATTCTAGGTGAATGCGTTTGATATGCGAGTGCCAAACCCATAAGGTCGATTGATTATTTGTTTCCGGTTCATACGCATATATCCATGTTTCGTCACCTGTCACGATTTTATACACGTCTTTTGAAGCACGTCGGTTGAATTTTTTAAACATTTCCTTCACCAATCGACAGGAGACTTTTTTGAGCTATTGATAAATTATGGGGTATCCAACTACGACCACAATTGAATTCACAATACCAGTGATATACTGTGGTTTTTATAGTGCTTTATAGCCATACAAAGAACTGAGTTCATCGACACATTCTTGTTCTACGTAGAAAGTTGTGAAAAATTATCCAACGAAATCCTCTTGAAATTTCCATTTTTTGGCCAAATTGTTTTTCTTAACTCACTGTAAACGAAACAAATAGCACTTGTACATCAAAACGTTCTGAGCACGTTTATGCTAAAAAAAATTCAAACTTTATTATGGTATTGCCAGATTTTAGCTAGTGATATATGTGTTGCTAGATTCCGAAATATAAATAGTATCTTCGTATTCCGATGTTAAAAACATAATCACTAAGACAATTGGTTTCAAGAAAGGGCTATACTACCACCTACCAATGAGCAAGTTAATAAAATAAATGATCTGATGCTACTCACTTTACTTTGTCAAATATTTGCAGGATTGAAAATAAAATGCATCAAAAATTTTTAAGAACGATGAATATCTTTATAGTCTTCACGGGAGTAAATAGTATTGTAAGTTTCTCATGAAGTTTGTAACACACAGAAGGAGACATCGCAGACCACATAAAGTATATATATTTGTGATCAGCTCGATGAGACTAGTTGATTTAGCCATGTTCGTCTGTCCGTCAGTACGACAACCAGCCCCTAAGTTTTTGAGCTAGAGAGCTGAAATTTTGTACATAAGTTTCCTTTTACCCCGGACAAATCATTTGTCAGAACGAGCCGAATCGGACCACAGGGAGGGGTATCCCCCATACAAATCGCAAGGTCAAATCAATGTTCTTATTAAAAAAAACATTTTTATTTCTGGTTCATTCGAACTGAAATTTGGACATTAGAAATTTGTGGCCCATATCCACCAACTCTGTAAATTTCATGATCTTAGGGCTACTAGGAGGATTATGCTGATACGACACTACGACAGATTACGTCTACTGGCTGTTAGTAAATAAATAAAATACCTCTCCTTAAGATATTTTGCTTCTCAGAACATTAATCTAATACAATATTATAATAATTCTTTAGTCGGGGATCTAGTAGCTAGTGCTTTAATGCTAATAATTAGTTAAAACATTTAGGGTCTTCGTGAAAGCGAATTAATTGCACAATGGCACAAACGTATAACAGTTGACATTTTGTATAATTGTTGCTCCATATAAAAAATATGTGCGTTCGTATAACATTGTGCGACGATTGATGCTCACAAATCGAATAAAAGTAAGAGTCTGTAAAATAATATGGTAAAAGTAAACAATAAACGCCATAGGTAGTGAAAAAGTGGTTGATTTACAATTTTAATACAAAGGGATGTTTGATAAGAAATGAAAAAAAAAAGTACGTAGGCGTGTAAAATCCGACGTATCGATGGCATTTTTCATTATTTGCTTACATTCAACATTCATTTGTGCACACGAGAACAGCTGTTTTGCTATCATTTTTGCGATTTGTACAGTTCACAAAAAACAGGGTTGTTCATGAAAGCGACCATACAATTTTATACATTTGTACGATTGTGCGATTTATTTGCTTGCATGAAGACCCTAATTATTTTATTTGTATAAAATAATAAATAAATACAGTCCGCCCTCACTTAAAGCAACCATCGATATACGCAAAACCTCAATTATTTACACGTCAGACTCTGTTAATGCAACTTGAAAAAAAACGGCTAAGTGCAAATCGCATCCGCACATGGACGGTTCAAGTGACCATACTTGTATATGAAAGAGATGACCATTAAAGAACACAGCGCACCTTTGTTTCAATAATAGAATAAATGAGCAAGTCAGACGCAGACTGATAAAATTTACAAAATAATAAAGTATTGTATATGGTATCATACCAAAAACACATTTGTTGTATCGGGACCCCGTTTAATTTTTAATTTTATTTTGAATTGTATTATTTGCCGTAGATGTGGTATTAGAAATACACATTATGTGAAAATTTCAACTTTGTAACTATTACGGTTCATGAGTAGAGCCGTAGTCGGACGGACTAAGCGGGAAGCTTAGTAATATGGTCCCATTAGCATCCTTTTTGTGTACAGAACCCTAGAAATGAAATAAATGAATAATGTTTCTTTAATATTTTTTTAAATACTTGATTCTTAACATTTTGTGTAGCAGTTTCACTTCGATAGTGTGCTTGTGCGAGGCACATAACTTTTTTTTTTTTTTTAATACTTATTGCTGTAATGAACGGTTATTGGTACAACGTTTACGGAAATGTTTTGTATTTCTATTGGCTCTTTCTTAAATCCGCTTAAAATATATATATTAATTTAGCGCTGGTAAGGGAACTTAACGAATCTTAACATACCGAAAAATACACCATATTGAATAACGATTGAACATACTTATAAATATGGTAAGATATTAAAAATATAAATTAGTTGGTTGCTTATTAGTACTTTAGTCTTTATGCTTGTGCTTTATCACATTATGGACGAACACATCATTCATTATTTTTTTAAACGGGAGTGAATTGTTTTACAAGTTTGTCATGAAGAACAAAAACCGCAGACCATATGAGACGAGTTGATTTAGCCATGTCCGCCTGTACGGGAACTAGTTCCTCAGTTTTTGAGTTAGAGAGCTGTAATTTTGAACATAGATTTCTTTTACCCCAGACAAGTCATTTGTCGGATTCCCATACAAACCAAGGTCAAATTAATGTTCTTATTAAAAAATCTTTTTTATTTATGATTTGATTGAACTATATCCACCAACCAAGTAAATTTCATGATCCTAGGGCTACCAGGGTACCTCCAATACAATCCCCATTTAAATTATCTTTTTTATCAGAAAAACTTTTTTTGTTTTTTGTGCTATCGAAATGTAATTTGAAAACTGGAAGTGTTTGACCCATATACATAAGCCACTAAAATTTGAAGTCCCTCGGACTTAACGGAGGGGTACCTCCAATACAGGGCCCCATAAATTAACAAGTCTTATCTTATACTATCCATGCTATTTCAGGCCTCACCCGCTTGGTCTGTCTGACGCTTGCCTCCTGGCAGTAGAATATTAAATCTTCTTGGTATGATTTTTTGTAAAATACTGTCAAACTAAATAGAATCGATGTCGTTTCTTACCGTTTAATAAAGAAAAGGAAAAATAACAATTGTAACAATCACTTTACAAAATAAAAGAAAAAAAATGTTTGAAAAAAAATTCTTATTGCAGTTTTTACATATAATTCCCTTTTTTTTCATAATCGCTAACTAAATCAATTAAAAATTACGGGCGCTAGAGGGAAATATACACATTTTTCAACTTTGTTTTATAAAGATAAAGATTTCAATAAATATTAATAATAGCGATAACACATCCTTTCTCTATTATTAAATACACACACTACTTCTACATCCCACGAGTCATGCGAGTGCTATTTGTATTGTTTACAGTGACTTGAAAAACTCAATTCGGTTAAAAAATGGAATTAAATCGTGCAATGCTATTTTATGATTTTCGACGTGGATTAACTCAACAAGAGTGTGCCGATCAACATGCCTCGACTTTTCGTGATGAAGCACCATCCAAGGCCATCGTGTTTCGCTGGATTTCTGAATTCAATCGTGTTCGTAGTTTTCTCCAGGACGAATTTCGTGAAGGTCGTCCAAAATCAGTTGTTGTGCAGCGCATGAACTGATAATGCAAGATCGTCATGTGACATATCGTGAGATTGAGGCATCCTTACACTTTAGTTCCACTTCAATACATTCAATATTGCATGAACATTTGGCCGTCAAAGAGATTTGCTCGCGTTGGATACCGCATAATTTGACAATCGCGCAAAAAAAAAAAACTCGTGTCGATTGATGCAAAGAAATGTTGAAAAAATTCAATCGCGGTGCTTCAAAAGACGTCTATAAGATCGTGACAGGTGATGAATCATGGATCTATGCATATGATCCTGAAACTAAACAGCAATTGACTGTATGGGTCCTTCAAGATGAGCCAAATCCAACAAAAGTTGTTCGCGCACAAAGCACTTCGAAGCAAATGATCACCCGTTTTTTTGGAATAACCGGACATGTCGCCACCGTGCCATTAGAGAAACGTAGATCGGTTAATTCTGAATGGTACACCACCATTTGTTTGCCAGAAGTGTTCGAAGAAATAAGAAAAATCAACCGCAGAATACGCATCATTCTCCACCACGACAATGCGAGCTCTCACACATCGGCTCAAACTAGTGACTTTTTAAACACTCAAAACGTCGAATTGATAGGTCATCCGCCCTATAGTCCAGATTTGGCACACAATGACTTCCTTTTATTCCCGCACACCAAAAACGTTTTTTGACGCCTGAAGAAGCGGTTGATGCGTTCAAAACACATGTTTTCTAGATACCTCATTCCGAGTTGAAAAATTGCTTCGAAAATTGTTTGAATCACATGCAAAAGTGTATTGATCTTCAAGGAGAATATTTTGAAAAACAATAAAGTTATTTTCGATGATACATATTTGTTATTATTTGTCTGTCTCAAGACTTAAAAAACAACCCTCGTAATTCTTTTGTTGAAATGCTATGAAAGAAAATTCGACTTGAACACACTTCTATTTCTATCTATCTTACTGTCCAAGTAAAGGACAACCTTAATTCAAACCCTAATATAGTATGTGTAAATCTTCTGATCCCAATTTTATTTGGAGCTAGGGCGTATCAACGCTCGCCGGGATAGCAATGTTAAAGAAAAACTTAAACTTTATCTTGCGCATTTAATTATTTAAAAATATATATTATAATTATCAAAAAAATATGAAAAAATTAATAAAATGCTATGGAGCTAAGGTAAGTTAAAAGATTGGATTTTAGCTGAGCAGAAGAAATACCGTTAGATACCACGTCGTAATGTAGGTTGTAATAGTGACATAAAACATGAAATGGATCATGTTGCAAATACGTATCTACAGGTGCCAAACAGTATTGGGTAAAAATTTCGTGTACCCTAGAGGGAACACTAAAATTTATGTTACCTATCAAAAATTGAGGTTAAATACTGCCAACAATTAAATTGTGCAAGAGCTTCACACCAAGAGTCATTCTACATCTTGACAATTTTGGTAGATCGATTAGCTTAAGGCGGCAATGGTATGAAGGAACGTTAATATTATGATCCCATTGAAAGTTACGTAGTGCAAAAAGCAAGAAGTGGTTTTGAACACATTCAATTCTGTCACTATAAGTTTTAAATTGTGGGACCCATACGAAAGATGTGCATTCAATAATTGGTCTAACAAGAGAATAATTTAGTAGTGTAAGCATTATTAAACTCTTTAGACCAACGTTTAATATATCCTAATACGCCTCTAGTTTTATTAATAGTAGACGAGATATGCGTTCCGAAGTGCAGCTTTGGATCTATCAACACACCTAGATCACTAAATTGGGTGACACGTTCAAGTGTGTGATCATTGACAAGGTATCTGTTACCAATTAGATATTTACGATAAAAGGACATAGAATTACAGAGTGAGCGTAAGTTGCACCACTGTGAGAATGGATCAAGATCTTGTTAAAGAAACATTTGTTGGACATGAGATACTATAGATAAGCATAACGCGTACATAAATACGTAAGAATGTTGATTGGCAGGTGGGAAATCGGTAATGAAAATATTGAACAATAACGGACCAAGGTGGCTGCCCTGACGAATACAAGAAGTAACTGAAATAGTTTTAGATAAAGCTGTTTTAAAGACAACTATTTGGGTTGTAATCCAGCTAGCTAAATTATGATGAATGCAATTTCTTGAGGAGTAAGAAGTGACAGACTGTCAAAAGATTTACTAAATTCTGAGTATATGACATCGATTTGATGTTTTTAGGAAAACTACAATTGACGAACAAAGTAAATTCTAATAAGTTGGTTGTAGTCGAACGGTTCTGCGTGAAACCGTGTTGTGAGGTACTTACCAATGGAAGGACGAAATGTGCACTTGATCAGTGATAATATGTTCAAAAAATTTTGGGACAGCGCAAAGTTTAGCTATTACTCGGTAATTTGAAATATTAGCTTAACTGTCTTTTTTGTGGAGTGGGATGATAAAAGACTGCTTCCAAATATTAGGAAAAACAGAGGTACTAAGAGATGAGTCAAACAATTTGCAGACTGGTCAAAAATTTGTATGTAAGTACCATGAAAAAACCATATTTAGTGTGATCAGCGGACAAACCTGTTATATTTTTTAAATTGTCTATATTTGAATTTTTTTAATTTATGAAGATCACGAGAAAACTAAGGTGGCGTTTGAGGATTATGCTTAAGTTTTATTTTCGGAATAAAAATATTGAAATAGTTTTTCATAGTTTTGTAAACAAAACTGTGCGACTATTTCGAAATCAAGTTTCTTGCGTCTAAAAATGCTCTTTCAGAAGCAGCGCTACTTGCACGAATACATAAAATTTTGCAATTTGTATTAAACAACAGGGGAAAATTCTTTTTGTTCGAGTTCCACCATTGAATAGAATCGAAGTCGTCGGTAAAAATAACCTTTAAATTGAAATATCCTCGAATTTCGTCATCTCCTTTATCGCTACTGTCTTCACTTGTTATTTCCATCCATCCGTATTTTGTCTATTAGTTCTGAATGATTTGTTTGCACTCATTTTTTTTTTTCAGTTGCCGAGAAATGAAGTAATTTATTTTTCGGTGGGAAAAGTAAATGTCCTATTTTATGAAATTTAGTAAGATTTTTTAAAACTGTGGATGTTAGTAGTTCATCTAAAATAATCTTAATTTTTTTAAGATTGTGTGTGTAGGGAATTGTTTGTTGGATGGTTGGTGATTTGATACCTTTGAGTTTATTCGAAACATCTTCAAATGGCGTTAAAAAGCGTACTACGGCACTGAAATTCAATATACTTATCGCATTTATTTTATTTACTTCATTTCTTTCCATTAATACATTTGTAATGTCAACCCAATTATCTTTGACAGACTTCATCATATAGAATACTGTGTTCCAGTGCGTGATGCAGTGACTCTTCAGTGACAACACTATGTTGCAGTTTGTGCCACTTTTTTTGCACCAGTTTGATGCAGTGGCTTACAGTATCAGCTAATTCCGAAACTCTCTTAACTGCTTTTCCAATTATGTTATACAGCAAATGGTTGGCGCAATAAACTGAGTCACTCACTCGAAAGAGCGCAATTATGTTTGACCCTCTGTCAGTCACGATAACTGGGTGGTCTTCTTCCACATCGCATCCAAATTGTCCCTAAATTTGCGTCATTTTCTTCTTGATTTTAGAACCTTAAGAATAATTATGAACCTCTGGCTGTAAATGAATGTTTAATGATTAATGAATAGTTTATGATTACTAATTAATAATAAATAGTTTATAATTACTAGTCTATTCATATTCAGTTTAATAATTATGATTGATTTATGGTTACTACAATGATTTTGGATTGCTAGTTATAGAATATTATTCATACCACAAAATCAAAATATAAGTAAAATCCATAATTACTTCAAATGAATATGATTGAATCAACTACTCATTTTATAATAAATAATCGAAAAGGGCTTCTGATTTATTCATTGCTTATGTATAGTACATACTAGACTTCTGCATGAATCCATTCATAATGGCATTTTTCATACTCATGCTAAAATGCATTAATTTGACATTAAAATAAATCCCAATGTCTAAATGTAGCTTAGCGAATTTTTTATATTCTTGTTCCACTGAAGCGGCGCCAATTTGAATTGGATTTACATACGAATGATATTTTGCACTCACACTCGCAAACACACTAACATCTCCGACAACATTCCACAACATTCCACAACAACAATTCCACACAAATTCCCTCACACAAAACACATTTGCTTGCCGACTACATTTCACAGTAACTATTGCACACATATACCCACTCTTTACTTGGACCACTCGGGGATTCAGATGAGGACGTGCCCACTATCTCTACTGTTGAGCTAGAAGCGGCATTGAGAAGGGTGAAGGCAAACAAATCACCTGGGTTGGATGGCATCCCCAATGCCATTCTTAAAAGAGTCATTGCAGCGAAACCCCATGTCTTCTGCGAGGTTTCCTCAAGTTGCATGAGAGAAGTTATCTGCGCCAGACTGCAGCAGTACACAGAGATGCAAAATGATTTGCCTGCACTGCAATTTGGCTTCATGCCGAGAAGAGGTACTGTAGGAGCAATCCAGATGGTCTGCGATATTGCAAAGGAGGCCCTGAATGCCACTAGATAGATGACATGGATGGTGGTCTGGTTTGCGACACGGAAGACGGCACAAGGATATTTGACATTACTGGAGGTGTCCCACAAGGTTCGGTACTAGGTCCAATCCTGTGGAATGTTATGTACGATGGCATACTCCAGCTTAGTAAACCCAATGCAGTGGAGATCGTCGGGTATGCGGATGACATTGCTATACAATAGTGGTGGCAAAGACTTTGAGTTAGGTCGCATCTAAAGTAGAGAGGACTGTCGTCGAGGAGATGGCTAACACAGAATCACCTCAGTCTGGCGGAACATAAGACCGAGCTGGTTCATATGAGCTCCAGGAAAAAAGTGGAAGCACTTTCAGTGAGAGTTGGAGTACTCTTGGAACTCCGCTTATGTTTTAAGTTGCACCTGAACGAGTCAGCCAGAAAACAGCTGCCATCACACAAAAAACCTAGGAGGACCCAAACTACAATCTCGGGTCTATTAGGTTCGGTGAGCAAATCCATACTGATTTATGCGGCTCCAATCTGTCCTGGGGCACTGACAACCAAGGCATACCTTCGTGGTATTAGAAGTACTCACAGGGTTGCTAACCTGAGGATCTATATGGGCGTACCGAACAATGGCAGACGATGTGGCGCGTGTACTTGCAGGGAGACTTCCAATCGATCTGGAAGCCATGGCTGCCAAGGACAAGTACCGCTCGCGAGCATCTTCTCAGGTAGTAGACATGGAGGAGACTAACACCAGATACCTAAGAAGAATGTATGCGCGGATCGGATCTTCTTGCAACTCATGGGCGATTGTAAGGACAACTTCGGTGGACAATTGGACATTCTTCTCTACAGAAATTGCCAATATAATAAGGGGCGCTCGAATGTACGAGCGAACAGTGGCGTTGCCTTAATTAAGCTAACAATCCCCCCCTACGAAGGAATATTTTGGTGGTGCCGTAGGGATTAACGGGACTTGAGGTGATAAGGGGTTTTTAGTCGGTAGGCTAATGGAATCTGACATAACTTATGACAACGGTCATGACTATCTTTTGGAAGATTTTTACCTCCTTGTTCGCATAACATTTATATTTGAAATGATCCTTAAACAACACTAACTAACGTCTTTATAACAACCGAATGTTATCTTTGAGAGTAGTTACGAAGTGATCGATGTGCAATCACTAACAACTGATTTATTAAAGAAATTACAAGCTATTAATATAAAGAGTAATATAAAAAATGCATGTGTAGAATAGGATAGAATAGAATATACAACAGTAAATCCAATGTATATACAGTTAACCCCCCTGCCCCCTCTAAATTCGCCATTGTCTGCGATGGTGGTCTTGACAAATCGACTAGCTGTATCACTTAAAGTGAATGCTCAGAGAGTTTCCCTCACTAAGTAATTTATTTATACATATGTATGTGTGTAAGTATATTTAGTCCGATCACAATAACATTGAATGCAAAGTATTTTATTTGTCATATGTAATTGGAATTGTTAATAATGTAAATAATGATTGAACAAATTGCTTATGTTCAAAGTACAGAAAATAAATTTAGATTCATCGAAAATTTCTTTAACATTCAATGAATTATAAAGTATTAAATAGTGCAAATCACACATTGAGTTCGTAGGTGGGACCACTGTCTGATATAGTACTTAACTATACTACAAATATTTCATATTTTTCTATGTCGAATAATTTCAAATAATCTATTCACCGATTTTGATATTCCGAATTCAATACTAAATACTGTCTCTAACAAAATAACTTTAAACTGACAGCAATTAATATCAAACATTTTTATACAAACATTAAGTATTCAATTGGTTTTTCAAGTGAATTTGAGGAAAATATTCTAAACGAATTTACAGCAAACCCGATATCTATATATATATATGTTGTACTGATAGAGTCAAGAGGATGGGTATTAGCTACATTTGAACCAGGTAGGTGACGTAGTTTTGGGACAGACAGCTTTTTACTTTTTTTACATTTATTCATTTGTCGCAAAATATACTAAACCTATTTTAATAACTTTTTTTTTTTTAAAAAAAGAACAAAAGAATACTAAATGTTCGAGTTGCATACTTATTTTTTAAATTTTTTAAAGGTATTGTAATATAGTTTTTTGTAAAATCACACACAAACCAGGCCTGCCAACTTAGGGATATTTTCAAAAGTCAGATTCAGAAGAAAAATTATACAATAAATAATCACAATTACTGGGAAAACCCTCCAAGTTGGCAAGCCTGACACAAACATTTTCGTTAACTTTTACGTTTTTATGCTTGATGCTTTATGAATTTTGTGTTGTTGCTATCTATATATGGTACAAAAATTCCATGGTGTATATGATCGATATCGTTTCTTTTAATGTGAGTGATTTTTGGAATTGTAGGAGAAAGAGACCGTGTTGTTATTAAAGTATTATCATTACACTATTCGTTATCTACAACATAATTATAATCGTTACAGTTAATTTTGATGTGAGTGATTATTGCAATTGTTTAACTTTGACAGTTTTCAATTATATACATAGATTATCGTGTTATTTTCTTCTTGGTTTTCAAATCTTTGCTTCTCAATCGACAAAATTATCTTTGGTTTATATTGTGTTTTTCGATTACTCGGTTCAAGACTCATATCTCCTATATCACGCGGGCAGAGAAATTTGGGTCGAAGAACTCGAAATGCCATAAATGAAGCTAATTTCCATTCTTATCGGGCTGAAGAGAAATGAAAATGAAACGATTCGGATATCACGACCCCGTTTAGCCTATCATTCACATAATAATAATAAGTTTGCTCACATTGTAAGGAGTTGAAATATATTAATAAAAACAACAATTGTATGTTGCCTGTTCCCGTGCTTAAAAACCTTCAGATTTGATTGTTTATATGCGACAGGTAATCAAACAAAAAAATTCGTGTGGCAAAAAGTATTGCAACTAAAATGTTATATATATAATATTTCACGGCACGAAACACATTACATCGAGCTCTTTAACCACCCATCTACAACAGGAGTGTGTGGCTCTTACGTTAAGGGCATAGCAACGCTCCGTGTATACAGTGAAATTTAAAGGTTCAAAATTGTACAAAAAAAAAAAAGGTTGGTCCCCCCTACATTTTCATCTGTATACGCCCTTGCATGATATTGTAAGTGTGTTTACCTTTTGTGGGTCTCAAAGTCTCAGTAACTTTAGCACAATCTTAATGCATACGTCGTAAATATTATGTAAACAATAAATTAAAGCAATTATTACTTAATTATTATAAATTATTTATTTCTAATACTTATTACGGCTATTAAAATAATTTCCATTTAATTGTTTTCATTTTTTTTTCTTTATATTTTGTAAAACTTTTGCATTCAGAAGTGTTTAGTTATAAATGGATAAAAGACAAGAAAAGTAATTTTAGTGGATAGTTAAAAGTTAAAATTGTGACTTACCCACACAATCCATTATAAGTTGAATTGTAATAACACACTTATATTGTATGTGTACTTATCCTTGATGAATAAGGCATATAGTAAATCTAACTATTTACAATACTTCAGTTTGTAGATCAGATCGATCGTTTATTGGAATCGTCAAGATTAACTGCTTACATGAACATTTCTTTTTCCTAAAAGCACTAAATGAAATACATATTTAAAAATCTACTCGATTTAATTTAAAAGGTGGCTTTTTTCTTCTTTTTGTGCTTTTCATTAAATTTAATTTACTTAAATTTCTTTCAAACTCAAAATTATTTAAGATAAAACAAACTATGAACATTGAGAAAAATGTTTTTTCTGATTTTATTATTCTGTGAAAAAAAATATTGTCTAACAAATTTTATGAGTAAGGGATTTATTTGACCGTGCCTGCTAGATGGCTTGCTAACATTTGTAATATTAGAATAGAAAAGAATGATAGTCTCAATATAATCGATAGAGTTTTTTTTATACTCTTCACGCAGTATTATAAGTGTTTCATGAATTTTGTAACAGACAGAAGGAGATATTGGAGATGTCATAAAGTATATATATTCTCGACGAGACGAGTGCAATAGGGTATTTCCATCTGCGCGTATGCAAACTAGTCCCTAAGTCTTTAAGCAAGAGAGCTGAAAAATTGCAAAAAGTTTTTTACCGTAAACTGCACATTTGTCGGAATGATCCGAATCGGACCTCTAAGGAGGTACCTCGGTTTCTATGGATTCGTGAAGTGTATTACACCTTCGGAGAGTCGAAGACAACCTTTTTTCTGTTTTTTTTCTTCTTCTTAAAATTGAAATGGTAATAAGAACGATTATCATATGCCCTAGAAGATATTAAATTTAATTTTTATATTAAACTTTACATTGTGCGAATTTCAAGTTTTATACGTACAATTGATAAAAAAGGATCTCTTAAACATTGTCAATATATAACTATTAAAAGTTAATTATTAGACATTGGATTTATGCATTTTGTTATAGGGCATCATATACTAGAAATGACCAGTGGGTCATTCGCAATGCCAACAAAAGTTGTCATTCATGAAAGTATATACAAAATTTAAGTATGCAATAGACATATGTATGGGTTGTGTGAAAGAAAGATATTTTATATTTTATCAAAGGAATACTTGAAATGAAACAATGAGTATAACAGCAACGATTGGATCAATGTTGTCGTAGTGGATAAGAGAAGCGTTGTGGTGGGGGGAAGCGACGTTTCCCTTTGCCTTCTCTCGTAGTTATTTCATTTCGTTTACCGTTTGTAGAGTGAGAGTGGGCGTCGTGATCATTCAAAATACAGGAGTGAAGTGTACAATAAAATGCTATACTCATCTTTTCATCGTACTCACACTCACTTTCATTCCATTCTGTGTACAAAAGAGAATGTGAATCTGTAGAACATTCACATTGCAGAAATGAAACTCACTCACTCACACACTCATATTCATTGCAAATAGGTATAGCAAAAAATGTACATGTATGTTTTAAAGTGAATTATCCAAAATTTGTTTTGAATTCATCTATACACATGACTAGCACATACTAACAAATGAAAAATTTAAAAAGACAAGAGATGTATGCATAGATACATTCATACTTACTTAGTAGTGAATATGTATGAAATATAGATGTAATGAAATGGAAGGGGAAAAGACGAAGAGGGAGGGAATTGGGAAAATCGGAGATACCATTGATTCTGATCAGAAAACGAGAAATAATACTTTTATAGACATATGTATGTATGTAGACTCTTAAAATGGACCGAGCATGGAGGTCGACGGATGTCATAGCACTGCAATCGACTGAATAAAAAAAGGAATCATACGCCAGGCGTACCGGAAGATTACAATACAATTGGTTCGTTTTGTTCTGTTCCATATAGTCCATGTGCTATTTTGTCCGTATATTTGTCTATCTTTCTGATTGTGATTTGTATTACAAACGCTATAATATTGTAGATAATTGACAGGCAAGGTAAGAGCAAGACGATATAGTTAATATCATGCAAGACCATATGTTGTTAGTAGGTTGGTTGGCTGCTTGGTTTATATTTTAATCTTTCATTTTCCTATTTATTTGTTTGTTGGTTCATACATACAAGGTGTTTGTCAAAAGTTTCCGAACTTTTCAAAAAGAAAAAAAACTACAAAATAGTTTGGAATGAAACTTT
>JBANCV010000854.1:0-24121 GCA_037040105.1 Amiota albilabris | reverse complement strand
AAAGGTTCAAGCAGATCTGGGGACCACCGTTCTCATAGATGGGAGGGTAGTCCACAAGGACAATTTAAGATAGATGATTTTTTATTTAATAATATATTGACCCAAGTAAAGAATCCTAACACATATGTATGCACGACAATACATAGTTGATTCAATCCAATTAAAATGCTAATCAATATTTTATTATATTAAATTATAACTTATATATAAAAATTTTAGCCCCATTGGGCTTGAGGCGATGGGATAATATGCACCATTAAAACGATTTTAATGCGTAATGATGGGAAGTAATAAATAGATATTCACAACAATTAAGACAGAAATGATTTTATACTTTCAATAAAATATGCAAAATGTTTCGATGTTCCATGTGGTTTTTATTAGGGAGCAATATAAAGTAAAATTTTATATAAAATACCTCGTGGGAAGTAACTTAACCTGATACTAAATACGACTATGACTATGTGCCATAATTTTTATACTTATACATAATAAATAATTTTAGGTCATTGATGGACGCATCAAACACATTCCGTATGTGCCACCTCAACCAGAACCACTTAATCATCCAACAGGCAATGAGCTGAAACCACGTCCAGTTGGCGAAGAAAATGGAATTATTGTCTTTAATTACAATCCCATAAGTGCAGTCAATTACGTAAGTATCACAAAAACAGAATTAAGGAATAATAATAAACACAATATAACACTTACGTATTACAATTATTTAATGTAAACACACACATATATTCTGTTTTTGTTTTCCAATTTTTGAATCTGACAAAATTCTCTATGTAAATATAATACTTTCTTAAATGTTGTAAGGCATTAGTTTCTCCCATAAAATAAAGGGTGTAGCGGCATATTAAGGTGTCGGTCATTAAAAAGCCGCTGTTATTGATGATCGCACATCGAACATGTTTGACGATTTAATAAGTTAGGAAGGGACACTTCTTCCTCCTGGGGACAGACTCAACAAAGCACATATGTAGATAGTGCAGCTTTTATTAGTAAAAGTAAACAACTGATTTTAGTATTTAATGGAATAATACAGCTCAAATAAATCAGTTGCTTAATTTGTAGTTATGTTATAATATACAATGTCTGTCGCAAAGTAAACAAGACTTTTTCAAATAAAAGCTTTTTTTTCATGTCAAAAATTAAAGCCGTGTCTTAGGAATGTTCTTCAGAAAGTGGTCGACGTCTTTTGTATAGTCTCAATATTGGCATAGCGCTTTCCGGGAGAGAATAAGGTGAGTGGTTGACGGTTAAAATGTGATTTTTTGTCAAAATATCAGTGATAAGTGTCGAATGTGTGGAACAAAGCGATCACAAACCTTCCTGAATCCTAATTTTTCTGTCGAAATATGATGAAGTGAATCTTATATTGTAATATGTTCAATTCCATTGCCGGGAATCGCATAATTTTTGCTCTTTTTTTATAAATGCACACACAATTTCCATGTTACTTGGTGTAATCACGAAACTTTTTTGACCGGTATGTTCGTCGTCCTTGAAATCCTCACAACCATCTTTTAATCAATTAAACCACTCATGGACTCTAGCACGAGATTCACTATTGTGACCATACACTTGTTTTATTAATTGAATCATCTCAGTAAAAGTTTTTCCAAGTTTAAAACAAAACATAAGATTCGTTCTTTGTTCGAAGTTCATTTTTCGACCGATGCTGTAAACACTCTGTCACTTATAAAGCAATAACTCGGCTTCCAAGTGTCCGTTAGTCATGAAATATTGACAGAACGTCAACGAATGATGTACCTTTCCATCTTTTACTCCCGCCAAAAGATAACTTCACTATAAATAGAGAATTTGAAAAAGTTACGGTAACTTTGCGACAGACCTTGTTTATGTATGTATGCATATAAACCAAGAGGGAGAGTAAAATGTCACAAACTGAATATATTATTGAAAAGTGAGACGATTGTTATTTTAAGAAGGGTAATTACTCGTTGATATTTCTTATAAGTAATTAGTAAAACAAGGTAAAACAACAATAACAAAATTTAGCCCCATTTAAAAATATATTTAAATGCAAAAAAAAACAAGAAACAATTTCTTGTAAATTAAATCACCAAATTACGAAAATGCAAAAGCAAATACCCGACGAAATATTACGAAGCCGTCACACAATTCAGGACATTTACCGTTTTCTCAAAAACATTATAAGATGTGATGTGGCGCTGTTAACGCCTAACATTAGGGGTACCCACGCAACGTCTCAAACTAGGCAAAGTTGGCAAATTGGGCAAACTGGCAAACATAGTGACCGTTACTACATACAAAAGCAACTTGTGAAATTTTAACAATTTAGTTTCGCAAACATGGCAAAGTGAGGGCTGCCAACTTTGTGAATTTATTAGAAGTTGGCAAGCCTGTCTAATCATATGGCAAAAATGAAATGATTTACCAATTTAATTCAAATAACATTGATTTACAACAAATAGAAGTATGAATAATAAATTATTTATAGCCATATCTATACTTGTTTGTTTGTTTACATTCAACTGGCAGTTGTATTTGCGAAAATAAATAGCTGATTTGCCTATTACAAATACAATTGGTTATTCACGCAATTCACCTTCGCAAAGTTGCCAATATACCATTGCGACGTAGCGTGAGTACCCCTATTATCTTACGTTCGGTACTATGCCTTTTTTCCATGCAAAAAAAAAAACTATTTCCTACTACAGCTTTTGAAAAAAATCACCTTTCGTGAGAGATGAATTGTTGAGTAGCCGGTCTATTCTCGTTGTTTTTACGTTGACACCACAAACAATTAAAAATTTGTTATCTTTGAGATTCTCGCTCATGTTGAAAGCTCTGCTGTTAACAGTCTGTAAAGTGTCTGTAAACATTACTTTATTCATGGCTGCCACCTAAGAAAAAAACGAAATTATGTGTGAAATATTATATATTTTAAAAATAAAGAATATTACAAAAAGTGAAAATTGGCTTTTTGAGGTGCTTTTCCAAGTAATTGTGATTATTTATAATTTTTTTCTGTATCTGACTTTTTCCGCTAAGTTGGCAGCCCTAAATTGATGTTTATCATTTTGCTTTTTCCAATTCAAAAATGGAAAACCAAAACACGCTGAAGTAAGTGTTATTATTATTATAATTTAAAAATGATTTTTTTTGAAAAAAGGAAGTGATCGCACAACACAGGAACAATAATTATATATTAAAAGAAAAATATGTGAGTGTGCATAACACTCACGAGTCTTTAATGTGAAATATCTTTGTTTTCGGAAGAGTGGAATTTGACACCGATTAATTATTGAAATAGTACACTCAAAGTGAATAACTGAAACGTCCTTTTGAGATCACACATGCAAATGTCTAATAATGATTGAATGATTGATGAAAATCAGTACCAAGCTTATATCGTCCGTTCGTTACTAAATTTCCAATTCCTTGTTAGCTTTGTTTCTTAAGCACCGGCCGCTGATAAATGGCTACGATGGTTCAACGCTTGTCTATGGTTTTGTTTTTTTTTTTTTTCAAACGTTTGTCGCGACAGGTTGTGTTTGTATAATAAGCATAGCTGGTTCAAAGCAAAAAGCAAAAAAGTTTATTACTTTATAAACTAACGGTATTTGCAAAGTTCTTATCTCTCTTTTTCTGTTGTTAATACTAAGAGTGTTTTATAAACTCTAGTAATTTAATTGATTCTTGTTCGTAAAAATGAGTGATCCTTTGGATCCGAGCTTTATGGAACCCAATATAAGATCTGAAATAGTTGCTAGCGATCGAGCAGGCGGCAGCTCAATTCAGCCTGTCTGACACTCATCCCAAGCTTCTAGAGATGCTTACTCTGTGCGAAATTCACGTGTTATGAAATCACTAAGACGCAACCACGCTGATAAGGTTTTAAATAAAGTCGAGGTTGTTTGCAAAAATGTTTGCAGCTGACGGCATTCTATCAATGAAAACTCTATCTGTACTCCATCTAAACATGTGTAACAATGCAAAAATAATGATTCTGCTCCTACTGTTGAGTGTAGTGGATATAAAAACCCGCTTAACTTGCTTGATATGGACTGTGATGAAGCTACTCCTGATATAAGTAGCGATATACCACCAGATATCCAGATTACTGATTCGCCAACTTCATCTACGGTACATGAATCTGCCCCTATGTCAAGTACTAACACTTTTTGAGAGCCAAAACCACCACTTATCAATGCAAATGGTATATCATGACTCTTAACTCTGATGCATATCGTGAAACCACTAAATTTTTGTTAAAACGTAATGTTGATCATCAGTCTTACCAGCTAAAACAGGAAATAGCATACAGGGTGGTGCTCAAAGATCTTCACACAACTTTAAAAGACGAAATTCAGAGTCAGATTCAAAATGCACATTTTGTTAGAAATGTTTTCAATCCCCTGAGTCGAACCGACAATAAACCACTTAATTTGTTCTTTGTGGAGCTTAATCCTAAGGAAAACAATAAAGCTGTATATGGTATCAAACGACAACGTGTTTCTCCACCACAGTGCCATAGATGCGAAGAATATGGACACACTAAAAAATATTGTTCAAAGGTTGATCACTGTTGTAAAAGTGGTGCCATGCATGATACTATAGAGTGTAGCAAGGAGAAGGGGCTAAATGTGCTCTCTATGGCAACCAAGATACTGCCAACTACAAGGGTTGTGAGATTTATAAACATTACGTTAAACATTACGGTCTAACCAAAGTATCCCGTCCGGTAAGGGGTCCCACAATTTCGTCTCTGACTGTAACACCTCCAATTTTGGATAGTCATTCACGCAGCCAGCTCAATAATAATCAACAAATAGCACAACAACGTAAAAGCCGGTCACAACAAAGGACACATAACTCGTCAAAATCTCAGCTATCTCAGTGCTCCCATCAGCCGCAGTTTCAACCCAAAACAACAATCGTTCCAGCAGCGCAGTTTTGATATCCAACATGAACAATCGCAACAACAAATGCAGCAGCAAAATTAACAGATACAGGCTGACCTTAACGCCAAATTTGATCTTATTTTATCTAGATTGGATAGAATGATTAATCGTCTCCTCATCAACTTCCCCAACAATGTCAACAATAGGGCTCAGCATTGGCGTCTGGAACGCTAACGGCTTGTCAAATCACATAAACGAACTGGAATTTTTCATCCAAGCCAATAATATAGATATCATGCTTATCAATGAAACTAATTTCTGCAGCAGGTCCTATTATAAGCCGTCTGGATTTTCGCTATACTTAGCAAACAATCCATAAGATAGACACAGAGGTGGTGCTGCAATCCTTATTCATTCTGCGATTAACCATCACTTTTGTGCGTCTACTACTGAAGCCCGCGTGCAATACGTCGCAATTTAAGTTCATAGCGATATAGGAAGTGGTATTATTGATTCTGTTTGCTGCCCTCCAATCTACGCATGGCCAACACTGCTCTTCAGTCAACTTTTATCTCACCTTGGCCCAAAATATATAATAGCTGGAGACTGGAATGCTCATCACCCACTTTGGGGAGGTCGTCGATGAAATCCCAGAGGTAGATCACTTTATGGTTATATAACTAGCTCTAATGTTCAGGTTCTTGCAACTGGAGCTCCCACACACTACTCTTCTGTGTATTAAGAGTATCACTGATCTCAGTTCGGATCACCTCACTCTGCTCATTGAATTTAGAGTTTGTGTTATCTGCTATGAGGCGAAGCCCAGATTGCTACCAAGAAATGCGAATGTAGAACCCTTTCAGGCGAAACTGGAACAGCTTATCAATTTAAATATCGAAATTCGTACCTCTGTTGACATTGATGACGCTGCTGAGCTGCTTACCAGGAACATTTATTCTGCTGCCGAGTTTGCTACATCACAACTACCCGCTTGCAGCTCCACTATACCGGTTCGGCCTCTTTTAAAACCTAAAATCCAGAATTTGGTACTTTGTAAGAGGGCTCTAAGGCAACGTTATCTCTGAACGCACAATGTTCTTAACTGTCGTGCTTGAAGGAGAGAAACGCGAAAACGCACATTTCTCCTGCTGAGGTTCGCGAGCAAATAAAAAACATAAAACCAACAAATCTCTTGGATATGATGGTGTTGATGGTAAGGTTGTCAAAGTCCTTCTTTATCAAGGCATTCTATTTCTTGTTCTGCTCTTCAATAAAATCATTTTCATTCGCAATGGAGGAGCGCGATTGTTGTTATGGTGCCTAAACATGGCAAATCGGATACTAACGTCAAGTCGTATAGACCTAAAAGCTTACTGCATGTAATCTCCAAAGTATTTGAAAGAATACTTCTCGGTAGATTGATGGTTGCACTGGGCGACAGGTGTGCTATCCCAAATCACCAGTTTGGGTTTAGACATGGACATGGTACCATTGAGCAGGTACACCGCATTATCAATGCCATATTGCAGGCTTATGAAAAGAAAATGTACTGTTCAGCTGAGTTCCTTGTTGTGGAGCAGGTCTTTGATTGGGTTTGGCACGATGGACTGCTTTGGAAAATGAAGTCTCTCCTCCCTGCCCAATTATTCTACATACTCAGATAATACCTACAAAATCGATCATGTTTGGTTGAAGTTCGGATGAGAGGTCAACATTTCGAAAAATTCGAGCTGGTGTTCCTCAGGGCAGTGTCCTAGGGCCAGTGCTATACACGCTATTTACTCGGGATATGCCTACGCCAACTGGTGAAAACACCCACACTGCCACTAATGCGGAAGACACAGTGTTTCTAGCGAGTGATATTTGGTGCACTCAAGCTGTTGCCAGATCGCAAAAATATCTCTAGGCGTTGGAATACAGGAGTTAACAGTTCTAAATGCCAGCACTCTTGCTTTACACTGAGACATAAATGCTGTCCACCAATAATTCTTAAAAGCACCCAAGTCCCCCAGAAAGCTTCAGTTAAATACCTAGGCATGATACTGAATCGATGTTTGACGTGGTCCTAGCATGTTAACATGATCACATCTACTTGCAGAAACAAGCTGAAGAAATTAAGATGGCTCATCAACCGGTCACCCATTACAACCGCAGCTATTATTTCTCAATAACAAAAAAGCAAGACAAGCCATTAACCAAAATAAGCGATTAATCGACTTAGAATTCACTCTACCGAAACCAAAAAAATTTCACATTAATAAATGTTTCTAATAAAATGTTATAACTTTCCCTTGATTCACTTCATTTTATTTCCACAACTGTTTAAGGAAACCTCGCGTTGTTTCACCGCTTGAATTGCTCGGGACACCGACGATTGGCTCATAGGAGCAGCCAAGTTGTTTCCTGTGCTTTTTTGGTATGAACCATGTGCATAGAAAAATAAAGCCGTCATGAATCAAAACTCAAATGGTATTATTGAGTTTCCATTATCATGCGGCTTCAATTCATTTATCAATTGGTGGTACAGCATTTTTGACAGTCGATAATTTTTCTCAAAAATATTGTCCGGCATTGAAAACGGATCACTATTGTCCCACAATGATTTTAAAATATTTATTTTCCCATAATTTTTTTTGTTTTCTAAATTTTTCGCAAGCAACCACCACACAATATTTATTTGTATAAATAACGTCACAAATATAACATTTTTGTTTCTCCAACAAACTGACACCTCCTCGGGAGTTTTTCAAGTCATCGAAAACAACGATTAACAGCCAGTTAGGCATTAGCATACAAACAAATTGTTTGTCATCGCTTTGAGAATAGGACGGTAGGTCTTAGAAAGATTGTACAAAAAATGTTAAATATTTGTGGGTATTGTTATAGCTCGGCATATGACAACTTGGGGGAAAAACTCCAATTTACAAAAAAAAAACCAAAAAAGAAATACTCAGAAGTACTCGGAGAACCCCTACAATATTCTTTTTTTATATTTTATTTGATATTTTCAATATATTTTCGGTTTTATTCTAAGTTGGCAAGCCTGAATACACTGAAGTTTACAGACGGGTAACATACACTTCACAGACTGATTTAAAAAACAGCTTTCAAAGCTTTTTGTAAGATAATTTTTGTGATATTGTCGAGAATAGGTCGGTTAGATTAATCAGCAGAGTAAATATAACGTTTTTGTTTTTGGGAGGTAAGTACTTCATTCGATGTCCAAAATAAGATCCAGACTAAATTTTTAAAATGATATCTAGGAAACTAAAATACAGACATGCACATACAATAATTATACTCTTCACGTAAATAGTATTAAGTATATATATAAAATTGTCATGAAGTTTGTCACTGACAGAAAGAGACATCGGAGACCCAATAAGGCTTTGGTTTGGTGGAAAAGTAACTTCCGAAAATTTGAATTACTAGATTTAAAAAGCGACATCTCTGTTGGTATTAATCCGAACTGGTAATGCCATATAACAATGAAATGCTGGCAACTTTGGTAAAACCATGCTGCACAATGAACGAGAGATTATTAAATCTGCTGTTTTTGCGTAAAGCAAATGAGTGCTGAAGTAGAGAAAATTCGTTACAATTTACAGTATTCCTATGACAACGGTTATTCTGCAGCGAAAGCTCATAAAAACCTTTGTGCACATTATGGAGAAGGTACTTATCACAACGATTACTTAGGAAATGATTTGCGAGATTTCGTTCGGGAAATTTTGATGTGAAAGACGCGCCTCGGTGTGGTCGGCCTTACACCGAAAAAGTTGACCAAATTATTGAGAAAGTGGAAAATAACCGGCACATCAGTACTCGTGACATCGCAAAGGATCTTGGCATTATGGTCTAAACAAGGTGAGCCTGCCCAAATAATTGCAAAACCAGCGTTAACTACGAGGAAGTTGGTGCTGTGCATTTGGTGGGATTGCAAAGGTCCTTTGCATTATGAGTTGCGCCTAAGTGGGCAAAAGGTGAATTCGGAACTCTATTGTTAACAACTAACAAGACGAAATGAAGAGTTGAAGGAAAAACGGCATCAATTGGTGAACAGGAACGGGATAATCTTCCACCGCGACAACTCTCGGCTACACAAATTTTTGATGACTCAGCAAAAATTTAGGGAACTTGGTTGGGAAATTTTAATGCACCCACCATACAGTGCGGACTTAGCACCATGTGATTACCATTTATTTCGCTCCATTCAGAATTACCTTGATGACGTAACAATGAATTCCCTAAAAGACTGCAAAACGGTTGTGTGCCAGTTTTGCAATAAGAAATCCCAGAATTTCTACGATTCTCATTTCGATAGCACAAAAACAAGAAAGTTTTTTTTACTAAAAACATGAATTTGAATGGTGGTTTGTATAGGAGGTGCAATCCTGGTAGCGATAGGATCATGAAATTTCATGGTTGGTGGATCAGTTCGATCGAACCAGAAATAAAGAAGTTTTTTAATAAGGACATTAATTTGACATTGTGGTTTGTATGAGGGGTACCCCTCCCAGTGGTCCGATTCGGCTCGTTCCGACAAATGAAAAAATTTCAGCTCTTTAGTTCAAAAACTGAGGGACTAGTGCGCGTACAGACGGACATGGCTAAATCAATTCGTCTCATCGAGCTGATAACAATTATATATACTTTATGTGGTCTGCGAGGCGTCTTCATGACAAACTTATAATATTATTCCCTCCCGTGAAGTGTACAAATATTTGATGAAATAAAGTTGTTTTGTTATATGAAAAAAATTGTTGAAACATAATTCTCATTTTCGGAAGTTACTTTTCCACCAACCCAATACATATGTATATTCTTGATAACCAACGACAGCTGAAATTTTACACGAAGTTTTCTTTTTTACCATGCGTTGTACATTTGTCGGAAACAGCCGAATAAGATATTTAGGGGGGAAAAACATTTTTTTAAGTTATCGAACTGAAATTTGGATACTCTTAATTCTCGACCTATATTCAACCTTTTCAATTTTTGTAAATTTCAAGATCTTAGTATTATTGGATCACATAACTACCATAAAAACATAGCGGTCACAATACTGAAACACAGTATGCATACTGACTACTCTAAACTTAAGAATCAATGTTGTAATATTTCTGTGTGTTCAAACACAGGAGCGACTTCCAAAACGTTTTCTAAAAGTGGAGAGCATTACAGTACGGAGGTTAGTGCGCCGACCTTACATCCTAGAGTCGCGGGTTCAATTTCCGTTTCAAATCGCCTCTTGCATAATAATTTATAATCATAATCCTTGTTCTAATAAATAAAAAGTAAAATAACATTTTTTCTGTTTTTATATTTTGTTTACAATTTCACCATATATTTTTATGTACGAGTATCTTAAGCAATCCATTTCGTATTGTACACAAAATATTTCTACGGTTACGGAAAAGTAGTACCTATATATTTTAGTGTGACTTACATTTTTTTTTTAAATTAACATCAAAATTTCTTTTGAAATATGTAGTAAAGAATGAGTAACTATTCAGCAAGTAAATTAAGACCATAAAATATATTTCCTTAACAAAGAGAATTACATACATCAACAACAACAATTATTTTACGCATGACTTCTAATAAAATACGACACTAATAAAAGACAAATAATCTAACAAACAAAATCATGACAAAATCAACAATAATAACCGTATTAGTTTAAATCAAATAAACAAAATATAACATTAATAAATACGAGAAAATCTTTGATTCATTTCGCTTATATTACATTTTATAATGTAACCAATTTTATGAAATGGAAATAACTAAAAACAAACAACGTCTTTAATAACGAAAACCATGGTTAAAACACTTCGTCTCACTTTTATATTTAACAATTATTCTATCTCTTCTTATTTTTTCTTAAAAGGATGGACAAAGCAAAGAATCACAATATAGTAAACATGAAGATTCAAGTGATTCAGATGATTCGTCTGATTCACATGGTGAATCGACACCACCAAGCCGTACAACGCCACTACTATCAAAACATGGAAAATTAAACACAACATCTGTCACAAAAATGCTAACAACTCTGAATATACGGTCGACAAGTAACTCAAATGAGGATGATGAAGAAGAGGATGAAGAAGATGATGATAAGGATGATATTTTCATTCATCATAACATAGATGTCAAAGATAAAACGATTATTGAAGAAATTATTAATACAAAAAAAAGACAACAAGAATTAATAGCCGGAAATCATAATAGTGATAAAATTAAAAATGTTCTGGCTGATAATTGTGTTCCCGACGATGATGGTATCGAAAATATATGGGCAAATAAAACACCTGAATATAATGCATCATCTCCAAATTATATTCTCAGTCAATTTGGTAAAGATGTGTCAAAAGTAATAGATAAAAAAAATGAATGCAAAATCAATGGTGGTGGTGGCGGCATTGGTACCACATCAGCATCACAAAGGGTAAAAGAAAAATCAATATCATCATCCAAAAATCCTATAAGATTTACTAAAAACAAAATTCATCGCTTAAAACATGGTTTTCATAATGATGTAGCAAATAAAACAAGCGTCAAATATACTAACAATAGCAACAATAAAAACACCAATAATAACAACAACTATATAAATTATACTAAAAATTGTAAGACATCAGAGAATCAGACAAAAAAAAACACTATTCAACGCCATGGTTTTAATGACATAAACGGTGATCACGAAAATGATTCTGACTATGATATTACCATCAATGACGATGACGATCTAACTAGTGAAAAGAATCCAATTCGAGCTCGTTTAACTGGAGGAGGTATTGATACGGGTGTTATAACATTTTTAAAACCACAAAATCAATCAACCACAAATATATCAAAGCAACCATATGCTGGTGAGAATAATGGTGTCGGTGTAGCAATGGCTGAAATTCAACCAATTGGAAATGTTACCGAAGTGGTTAAAGTTGCTGCTGTAGCAGCTGCTAAAGCTGCTAGGGATAGACCAAGAAATCCACAATTTTTATCACCAATGGGTGATATGACTTCAATGACGATACCAACACTAATAACCTCAACGACAACTAATTTGACCAACTTAACTGACAAACTGCCTGAACATGTTTTTAGTCCAGTTCATGATTTTTTAAATTTCATTGATGATAATCGCACTACTAACTCATCTTATACGAAAAACAACAGCAACAAATTTAACATTCAAGAAATTTTAAAAGATATTGCCGATAATCAAATTGATGATGATGATAAATCATTTATTCGATCACAGTTCAGTCGCTCTGCTGTTGGGGGCGCTAAATTTATAACCAACTGCCATCCATGCACTAATGAAAACTATGAGGGTCTGGAATTCGAATCACGTTTCGAATCTGGAAATCTGGCAAAGGCTGTGCAGATAACACCAACATATTATGAACTCTTTCTACGTCCGGATCTATATACAAGTCGTTCAAAGCAATGGTTTTACTTCAGAGTACGCCGTACTAGGAAGAATATGATGTATAGGTAAGATAGAAGAATAGATGACACATATCTGCGAAATTTATGTATTTATAAGGAACTCACATTTTTTTATTCAAGTTTGAAAAGTGGAAAATTACTTAAAACCGATATTTTCATAGCCATATACGTGTATGAACAAAAAAAATAAAGTTTGTTTTTTAATGCATATATAAATATGTATGTAATAATACTTATAGGAAATATATAGAATGTAGAACAATGATATGCCATCATATTGACCTTCTTTTATAAAATATTACTTTTCAAATAATACGTTGTCTATCCGAGCTTAAGATTACAAATTACTGTTAACTTTTACAAAATCGCACATTTTTAATACCAAAACCCATCCAATTAAAACCAGAATTTGATTAACAGATCCAACATAATATTACTTACGCCAGTTCTGATCAAACTTGGTTTGATGAACAGTTCATTAAACCTTTACCATAACCATGACCTATATTTTCTCGTTGATACATTTAGATCGATAAAATCTAGTTTTTGATTTTCATTCTTAAAAATGTGAAGAAGAAATTCATGCAAAAAAATTATATTAATTTCGTATTAACATAGCGTTTTTTCTTTTCTAAAAAAAATTAGTTTGGTGAATGCAGGCCAAAACTGAGACTATTGCCAAAGGTTCTGTTTCGGTTTTGGCTGAAAATTCTGTTCATTGAGATATGTCTGTCTGTTCGTCCGTTAAGGCAATGAGAAATAATAAACGCTGGATAGCTGAAATTTATTATGTATACTCTCTTGATTTTAAAGCGGATTATGTTTGATGTGTTTGCCTTGTTCCTATACTATATCTAAAAATGAACACAGTCAATTTCACTTAGCAGCTCCGCGTTTTCCTGATCATGTAATTCACGTGTATTACATATTGATTATCTACTAGCTGTTCCGGAGAGTGTTGCTACACCCTCGCTTCAAAAAAAGAAAATGTTACATATTTATTTATCAGTGAAGAAAAAAACGAAGAGCACAATTCTCTTATACGTACTTAGTTATCAGTAAATGAAAGAGTAAATACAACAATAGCAACAACACAAAATTCAAGAAGCAGCTAAGAATGAACAACGAAATGCACTGTGTCTCTCTTCCACAATCACTTTAACTATCATACACAAGAAGAAGAATGAAAAGCGCCATACTCTTGTGAGTTCTCAGAGAGGTAAAATAAGGCAGTAACAACAACCAAAGCATAGCAACAAATAAACTTAAAAAACGTTTTGTGCTTGGCATTGCAGTGGCTTTCAAAAAAACTTAATACTAGAAAATAGTATATTAAAATTTAAATGAAAAAAATAAGTATGCAGCTGTATTCATTAGCATTCATTTGTTTTTTAAAAAATAAAATTATTAAAATCGACTTAGAATAGCTTGCGGTACATAAAAAATGTTAAACAATTGACAAAAACCGCTTATGTCTCGACAACAGCGCTATCTACCGGGTCCAATTATTGCCATCTAGGTGACGTGAAGTACGACAAAAAAACTTCAAAATCGTTCCAGGCGGTAAGGAGAAAAATGACGACAAATTTCCGTGCACTCGAATTTTATATATAAAGATGTGCATTTCATTTATTTTCGCATTTTAGTGCCACATTTTGTCTAGAAAAAAATTCGCAGTTTTGCTGAAAATCATTCATTTCAGATAAATACAATTCACAAAGTATTACGAAAATTTTAAAAATCATAAGAACTCTGCCTGAAGAAACATTTTGTGTTTTTGCTTTTATTAAATTATTAACTATTTCAACTCTTAATTGTAAAATTTTTTAATTTACCGTATTTTCTTCACTTTAAAAAATAAACTGTTACGGTCTACAAGAAAGCGAATTAATCACACAAATGTACAAGTTGTATAACAGTTACTCCATAAAAAAAAAATGTGTGCGGATGTGGTATAAAAGTAAGCGTTGCAAATTTTTTGCATTAATTATGAATTGGCACCTCAGTAAAATAATATGGTAAAAGTAAACAATAAACGCGCGCAGGTGGTTAAAAAGTGGTTAATTTACAATTTTAATACAAAGAATACAATTGATTTAATCATTTTGATTTTTTCGCTCCTTTTCGGCATTTTTCATTATTTGTTTACATACAACATTCACTTGTGCACAAGATAACAGCTGTTTTGATATATTTTTGGGATTTGTGCAGTTCGCAAAAACAGGGTCGTTCATGAAAGTGAACAAACAAGTTTTTACATTTCATGAAGACCCTATTTGATTCTAACCAACTACATAAACTAGCATGTACTTGAATAGGTAAAAGAATTTTGAAATGAAGATACAACTATTTAACTTAAAAAAAAAAAAAAAAATCAAAATATCTATTTTTTTCATTATCCAGTGGTTTACCGTTTAATGAGTACAAAAAAGAAATCATTGCTAAATCTCCAGGATTTTTTAAAAAAATTTTTCTGTTAAAGCTCTTTAGAAAATGAGTACTTTTTATCGTGCACTATATATATAAACAAGAACATAAAATTGGTAAATCTCTGGTTTAACTGTATTTTTATTACTTATAATGCATATTAATATTTACATTAAATAATTATTTAATAATGTGTGGAACCAGCATTCTTCGAAATAACCTCATCAATCCTGTTAATAAGGGAATCACATAGACTTTAAATAATTTAAAGATATTTAGCTCCAGGCATCTGTGATGGCATCTGCTAATGAAATTGTCGCCCAGACTCGTATACTTTTCATGTCAGTCACCCCCATACATTCTCAATTATATAGAGATCAGGTGGATAAGGAGGCCATTAAAATGACATTCTGTTTCTGAATCCAGCTTTTTACCACTCGAGCTGTGTGGACTAAGCAATATCTTATTTAAAAAGTAATATTTAATTACAAAATATAACCTTCAGCACGTGGCTTTTTACTTAGAATGAAGAAATCACATTTGGCCCTATTCAAGAAAAAGCAAAAAAGTACCACATTCTCATAATGTTTAAAGCAAAATTGGAAATAATTAAACACGATAAATTATTGCGATCTCTCTCTTATGTCCAAAGTTCGTTCATACTCTCTGTGTTACAAAACAGCAAAGCACATCGCAATAGCAACAAACGATTAAGAGAAAAATAAAATTAAACATTTAAAAATTCTTGTCTATTCAAGCGCATGCCAGTGTATATTCGAGTTATAAATTCTCTTCGCTTAAGTGCATATTGCAAATTGGTTGCTGTTAACCTAATTCCACTATAACTTTTCTATGTTGATGTGACCATTGATTCGAATCCATTTCGACAACAACCACAAGGGAAAATGTCGTCATTCAGGGGTTCTTGTAAAATGTGATTCGAATCAATAGTCGCATCAAGAATGGATTCGCTTTGATACTAAAATTAAGAATGGTCACTCGCGTTAGTGTTTGGAAATTTTTGCCTTTATCATTCGACTGTTTTCCTCTTTTTTTTTTTGTTGCGCGCCAACATGTATTTTTCATAAATTTTACGTTTAAATTTAGTCAACGTGCGCGCATCATGCCATTTGAGAATATAACTAAAACAAAAAACAGCTGTTAATGATTCAAAACCGACAGTGTAAAAGATAAAGTGAATCAACTTGATTCAGTTTAGCGTGAATATATTATAAGTTCCAAGGCTAAAGTTGTTTTCTTTTTGAGCAAAAATTTATACTAAAAATTTAAGTGAAAAAATACAAAGCGTCACGTTTTTTCGATTCTGAATCTCATGAACTACAATAGGCAAGGCAAAGTCTTCAAATTTTCCATTGCCATATCCACAACAAATTATAAAATTTGTTCAAAATCCACCGGAAAAGTCAGAAAATCTCAATAAAGAAATTGCAATTACACTACCAACATGCAAGCAACCAGCTTGTGTGTTGTGCAAAAACAAGCGAATGTACGTAGAAGGAAAATGATGAAATATGCGAAGCTGCGTTGTGTTCGGTTTTGTTCTAGTTTGTGAGCAAGAGCAGACGACAAACGTAAACACATCGACTTTCCGTTATGCGTCCCATCCCTTCACACATAAATGCATACACTTAACAGTTGTATAATCCTCTATTCTGTTATGAATAGCATGCTCATCTTTTCATTCTCGGTATTCCGCGTGTGTATACACAGGAAAAAAATTTTATTTTTCTTTCGCAAAAATTGTACACTTCAAAACATGTGCACATACTGTGTACTATCTGGTACATACTGAAGTGAACGGTCAAGATACCTTCTCTTCCCATACATACATCCCCTTCTAGAAAACACCATTAATAATGCTTGGATGGACATAATATTCTGCAAATTATCATAACATTTTAAAAAATCAAGTGGTTCTTATTTAGAGGCTCGGAAATTATTGACAGATACTAAAATTTAAGACTTTTTTCTTTTCTCACTTTTTATATATTTCCTAATAGTTTTATGTTATTTTTTTAATTCATATTTTTTCATATTCATATTTTTTTTCCAGTTATATTTGACTGAAAATGTCATTTTCTGACCAATTATCAAATTTCAAATATGAATAAAAAAATTGTTATAAAATAAAAGGAAGGTCAGTTTTGAAGCTTGAGATTCTAATCTATAAATTCATATAAAAACATTCAAAAAGTATTTTCAATGCAGGCTTGTATAACTCTGATCGGACAAATAATTTATATTGCTAAGTTCTGTAAAAGTTTCATTCAAAGTTAGGATCTGAAAATATTATATAATATATATTCGATGAAACGAAATTAATATGCTATTTTATTGTAGATTTTCCATTGTTAATTTGGTAAAGTCGGACAGTCTGTATAATGATGGTATGCGTCCAGTTATGTACTCAACAAAAAATGCCAAAGATAAACAGGAAGGATGGCGACGTTGTGGTGATAATATAGCATATTATCGAAATGATGAAGAGTATGTTGATGAAGTACACCACTTTGATTGCTATATGCTATATAAAATAAATGTATTTTTTAAGGGGAACTACAAATAATGAAGATGAAGACGACAGCTCATCATATACACTGACATTTACTATACAATTTTCCCATGATGATGATACAATTTATTTTGCTCACAGCTATCCATACACATATAGTGATTTGCAGGTAAGTTATTAAAAAAATTAAAATATCTCTTCTTTTATATTTATACTCTCTACTGTTCTAACATTTTCTTTAAAAGGATTATTTGATGGAGATACAACGGAATCCAATCAAATCGAAATTTTGCAAATTAAGACTGTTATGCCGTACATTGGCCGGAAATAATGTTTACTACTTGACCGTAACGGCACCATCACCCAATGAGGAAGCTATGAAGGTCAGTTTAAATAATATATATTATCAAAACGAGAATCGAATGTACATAGCCCGAGAAAATGAAATCTTCGAATTTGTAATTGTGTTTTTGGTGCTTTATATTGGGTGTATAAATAAATTTTAAGAGATTTACAAAATTTGGCATAACTAACATGAAATAAACATTTCCCGCCAAAACAGTTTCATTGCGCTGAAGTGTAAACAACAAACTTTCTTTGTTCTCTAAATATGTCAACTTTGGGCCCGCAATTTGAGGGAAGTGCTGAAGAAAAGTGCAGGTGATGAGCAACGATTGCTGTGTAAAGTATATGGGGAACTTACTCCATCAACAAAAACATGATAGTACTGGTTTCGCGTTTTAAAAGTGTCGATTTTAATACCAACGACAAGGAACGCGAAGGGGGGCCAGTTAAGTTTGAAGACGCTCAGATCGGGCAAATAACAATTGATGCAATTGGCCGAGCATTGAAGCTCAAACGCTCCAATATGCCAAAAGACACGACAAAGTGATTTTAATTCACGACAACGCACGACAAAATTCGTTAAGGAAACTTTGGAGGCATTAAAATGAGATGTCCTACTCCAACCGCCGTATTCACAAGACATTGCTCCTTCCGATTACCACTTGTTCCAGTTGACGGCTCATGGCCTGGCCAAGCAGCACTTCATTTCTTTCGAAGAAGCCATAATATGAATCGATTTTGGATAGGAAAAAGTAGTAGCTAATGATCGACAGCATAATGAATTAAATTCATCGTATCAGTACCTAAAAAATCGTCAAAACTTATTTGTACACCTAATACTTTATCACCACCTACCAACGTTTTTAAATTTGATTGCTCTTTTAATGCACCCCTTGTTAATTTTCTGTTTAAGGCAAATGGGATCAAGTAAAGCTTGAGAAAGTGTATTACCAAAAATGTGGAAATGAAATTTGGCAGATTGATTTAGAGTTATGTAACGAGTTATCATATGCATTGCGTTTTACTTGAATAGCAGTATTTTCATTTTCATAAGAATGGATCGTGGGATAGTATTAAGTATCACTAAACAATCGAAACAAACAACTAGTATTGTCCGGGCTATGCCATCTCACAAAAAAACCCATGCATTTAAATATTTAACATATATTTTTAATTATGACAACTAATTGTGATTCTACAGTTAGCTGAACACAGAGTTCTGCAGAACTCAGAACGACGACGACAACAACAACAGGGGAAATGGTACAAATTTTTTGTTTTTCTAGTTTTCAGAACTCTGTGTTTTGGTTGAGTTCTGCATGAGCTCAGTTTTAATGCTGGTCAATCGAAAGTAGGGTTGGAAAATTGTTGCCATTTCTAAAAACTTTATGGTCATGTTGCCAACAAAAACAAATAGAATATCAAATTTGAAATTGTAAAATTTTAGTTAAAATTTTAATAAAACATATTATAGCAGGGAAGCAAAAGGGTGCTGAGAGAATTATGTGTATATAGCACAAATGTTTTTAAATCATCTATTTTCCACAAAATTTTTATTTCAATTTCTCACAATTAGACACAACTTTCACATACGTGTGTATAACTAAAATATAAACCATCTGTTCAGAACTCAAGAATGCCCCACTATGGACGCTATTACTGTCAACTTAAAAGTAAGAAGGTAACAATAATAATATTTAGAATAGCTGTGGCTCTGGCTGGTCGAACACTATTCAACATATGCACCGTGTATCAAAATTATAACCGGATATGGAATTTACTATTAATATTCGTTGTATGTGTCCAATTTAGATACATATGTGTATTAAAAGCTATTTATTAACAAAGATAGCAAAAACAAAAAAACATATACGGCGAGAACGAGAGAAAAGAAGAAATGACGGTATTGCAAAATTATAACTGCATATTTTAAAAATTTTGTTTTTGGGTACTTTGGGGCACTTTTTGTAATTTTAATAGTGTACTCAGTTTCTATTTCTATGATTCAACTCGAAAATTCGATTGAGCATTGAATTAGTTAATTTCATTTTTTTCTGGTGACTGAAGGAGTTCAAGTCTTCAAAAATGGCATCTTTCAGTGCATCTTTAGTAGAATATTGATGGTTTCCTCCACAAACCATGCGAACAAGTGCTCCCCATATGTTCTCCATTGCATTCATATCTGGCGAATGAGATGTCAATTCAAGAAGTGGAATATTGTGGTCATCAAAGCAAGTTAAAGTTCGACGATGCATGCTGGAAAGCAGCATTTGTATTTGGGTGCTGCTCTTAAAATGGCAACAACTTCTCCGAGAGTACTAATGTACTCTTCTGAACTCATTCGCGTAAGAGGAAAATACAGATCCAGCTTTCCAAAAACGCTAACAGTATCCCACAGCATCAGGGTACACCATCGAAATTTCTCTTTGATAGGACGTACACATAGTGTGCTCTCTACTGCAAACAAGCGCGATATACTGCGTGAGACATCGAATTCACGGGAAAAATTAAACATTGTACCTGTCAGAAAACCACTGTCTCGCTCACTTTCTCAAAGACTCCAAGACCTCCAACGTCTAAAACTGTAAAAAAAACCACCACTCAACCCTGCACATAAAGAAATACGGCTAAGTATTCGTCGACTAAATATGACATGGGAAAAATGAATGGCATAAGGTGGTGTTTTCTAATGAAAAAATATTTATTTTGGGTGGCCCTGATGACTTTAATTATTATTTCCATCATTTGAGAAATCAGTTGGACCGTTTTTACAGCAGAGTCAGCGGAGTTATGGTTTGAGGGACTATATCCTATTATGGCACCTATGAACTTCAATTTTGATCACCAAAAAAGAACGCTAAATCTTATCAAAACGTTGTTTGAAAAGGCTTTCCCGTCATTTGGTAACCTTTTTGGACCTTTGCCATAGATTTTTCAACATGACGCACCCATACACACTGCCCGTGAGATTACATCATGGATCGAGACAAAAAATATCATACTTTTGAACTGGACTCACCGGTCCTTAATATAATAGAAAACGTTTGGTGGAGGCCAGTTCGAAAAGTTTATGAGTTTGGAAAGCAGTATTCAACAAAAATTGAACTGTTTAAGACCATCCAACAAGACTGGGCTTCAATTTCGCCCATTTAAAAGCTTGTATGATTCAATGTCAAATAGAATTTTCGATGTTATTTTACACAATGGATGCTTAGCCCATTACTAAGATCAGTCATTATACTTAGAATTTTATACTTTACTAGCATAGCTAGGCGCGCGTTGTTACGGGCCCTATGCGTTGATTTGGTGTTTCTTCTAAAAAGCTTTGTTGTAAAATATGTAAAAATGAATGATTTATTAGTATAGATTGACGAAAATTATACCCTTTTTTTAGTTACGATAATAATTGACCTGAATGAACAATATTTTTTTAGTATGCTATTATAACCTAATAAACTTTAAATAATTAAAATTAATACTAAAATTTTTTTGGAGTTCGTACTCTAGAGCAAGCAACATATAGTTGATCATACGAAAAACATAGATTTTCTGAATTGACTGTAACAAAATGTAGCGACTGTCTTTGAACTTTGTTGATGGTCATTGAGAAAGCAAGACGCACAGGAAACTGTAGTCGTTTGAATGCGAAGGAATGGGAATGATTGGAATGCGCGGAATCAGGACGTCTTCTCCTTCATATTTGTTTTTAATTATCGTTGCTTCAATCACATTCGGCATCAGATTTCTCACGTTGCACAAGGTGAACCAATTTTCAACGGCCAGGCAGAAGTAAATTTTTGATTTCATCCCAAGTTGGATTACATATGAAAAAGATGAAAAGATCTGAGCTTCCATATTTGGGAACATTTTTCAGTGCATCTTGAACATATTCTTGCATGTGCCTTGGACTTCTAGTATACGAAGACGGTAGTCAACAACGTTTTTATCATTGACTATTGTATCTCGTAAATGAATATACTCTTCGGCTCGAAACTTTGCTTGATTGTAACGAATGTAATTGAGTCGTTCGCTTTCGACTTTAGTGTACATGTCAGATGAACGTTTGGAAAAGTTGGCGACACTTCAGGATGTCGTTAGATTGTTGGGCTCGAATCATGATACGGTATGCATAAAAATCAATACAACAAATTTTTTTCGTGGTCGCAGCACCGGTGAGGAGATTAATTTGAAACAATTCAAAATGATATCCGCGGAAACAGTATTGGATATTTAAGAGCATCGTAGAATCGATGTGTTTGAGGAACACTGCTTAGTTTGATCTCGTTTGCTGATAACAATATCTCGCTTGGCAATCTCTGTTGCCACAATTACAGCTGCAACTTCATGAGTCATTTGAGCATTGAAGCATCTATCATATTCATTTAACGGCTTTTTGGCTGCCTTGATACTGACTTGCAAATCATCCGTTCTCACATTCTGCAATGTGTATTTTAATCTCGGACCAAACAGTTTCATGTATCAAATAATGTTCGTAAATTAGCAGTAATTTCACAATTTAATGCTAAACTAAATGTGCATGGTGCATCAATCTCTTTCTTCATATTGTCCATTAAACAAATTTGCAAAAACTGTGCATCTTGTTCAGGTTCTGGAAGAAGTGAACCAATCTGATGATAAACTTGTCATTATACTTTGAATGCACACATGAAACAACCGTTTCTTATAATACCCGCCGCTCCAAATGATGTCCTTTGAAAGTATGAGCTGTCTTTCCGAATATGCTCTAAAAAGTGTTTGGACTCCTGAGTGTCTCCAGCTAAGTAAGTTCAAAGTGGTTGTGGTGGCTCAGCCAGTGGCGGCAAATTGACTTTGCTATTGGAGAAACACATGTCAAGCGGTTCTTTCTGAAACTTCAAAGCGCGACAATAAGAACACAATGATAACATCGTGATGCATCTTGTAATCGCAGTCTTTATCGTAATTAAACGCCATTTTCTTGAGAGCCATTACAGTTCGTACATTATGCTGTTGATTAGAAGTTGAGGTTCTGATCTTCTAATATTTGATTGTCTTCGTGGCATTTGAAATTTTATTTAAATAGAAACTTAAGCATATTTTACATATGGAATTTTGATTTATATGTAACAATTTAAAACATTCACTTTCACTATATAACTATAAAAATCAGCAATCGTGTAGAGGAAAGAGAGCAACAACTGTTAGTGAGCGTAAGCGATACTCATTCTAATTTTGAGCGTGTTTGCCAAAAAAGAAAAGTTTACGCTTAAAAAACTTTGCATTTATTCAAAAAAAAAATGCAATTAGGCAGTGTTCAAAGACTATGTAAAACTATAGACTGGTTCTCCTGAAATTAATGCTCGCTCAATTTTTTGTTTTCAGGCGTCAGGTTACATGTTCGATAGGAAAAAGACTAAATTTTGAAAATCTCATTAAAAAAGTAATATACTAAAGTAATAAAAATATAAGAATAAAAAGTAATATGATAGATATATATTCTTTATATAAAAATATGTATTACAAAACTTAAAAGCAAGAAGTTTTCAATTAGATTTGTTTTGAGTAAAATTCCTTACTAATTGAGTGAAATATTCAGCAGGGAGTGATTTTAGGCACATCAAACACTGTTAGTTTCATAAGAACATTGTCTAGTTTATAGTTTTACATAGTCTTTGGGTCATGAGTTCTTCTTAAATATACGTTTCTTTTTTCGCTTTCAATTTGTTCGTGCACCTTTGTTCGGTTTTTGAAGTTTTTTACCGAGGTGTAATTCCAAAGAAAGGTAATAATTGGGGCATATAACGTATTTAATCATGCACACAAATTAATATGGCACATCGGAGTGGTGCATGGCACACACACACAAATGAAATTCACTCTCTCCAAGAGAGATATGATTCAAGAGAAGAGAAGCACGCACTTGCATTTTAAATAGTGTGCTTATTTAGGTGATGCACATTACTTTTTTTGCAACAAACCGCGGCCGGTAGATCGGGGGAGTTATAGCATAATGATTAAGTGGCAAATTTGAAATCATAATACACAAATCCTCTATCCTCTATCATTTCAGGCTTGTAATCAATGTTTTGATCTTGGTTTTTGTGTCTCATTTGGTGCAGTATCTTCAGTCATGTTACTTTTGTACTTTTTTCCCGCAATACCGATAGTTGTGTTGGATAACATGTCGTCAATATTAATGCGAACAGTTGACGAATTTTATTTGGCGTTCATACTAATGCTGCATCAACGTAACACATATGCACATACGGTGCATTTGAATAAATTCGTAAAAGGGGGACTTATTATTTTATATGAAAATTCGTTATAGAGGAGTTGGCTACAAAGAGTTTAAAATATTTGAAGAAATTTTGCTTTCCATCATAACATACATTACATACAAGTTATAATTTAATATAATAGAATATTGATTAGCATTTTAGTTGGGTTGAATCAACTATGTATTGTCGTGCATACA
>JBANCV010000853.1:0-24147 GCA_037040105.1 Amiota albilabris | reverse complement strand
TTGAATAAATGCAAAGTTTCATTCCAAACTATTTTGTAGTTTTTTTTCTTTTTGAAAAGTTCGGAAACTTTTGACACGCACCTTGTATATATAAATTGTATAAATACAATATATTGTTGTTCATATGTACATATATATATGTTTTTATATAATTTTATTGTTGATTTATTTGCTGTTGTTGTTATTGAGGTTTTTGCGAGGCATTTGCGAATTCAAACCAAAATGTATGTATCTTCTAAGATGAGATGATTTTCCATGGTAAACGATACGAAGTATGAGTCGTTGGTTGGTTGGTTGGTTGATTGGATGGGATTGGGTTGGGTTGGGTATCGTTGGATTGTTTATCGCTAACGTAAGGCAAAAGCGCATTACATTTCGAAAATTCATAGCAAACGGTTGTCGCGAATGACACAAAATCAACCCAAAACCGAAAGCAAAACATATCGTGTATCGCACACATAATTTACACGTGATATAATTACATACATATGTAGTTATATGTATGGACTTTCCGATATATCCCCGACTTATTACACCACTTAGTTTAAATTACTCGATTCTCAATTCTTCGCTCTCATTGTTGAGCTACTCACTCTGATATTATTCGTATTCGTATTCGCATTCGCATTCGCATTCGCATTCGTATTCTCATTCGTATATGATCGATCGACCAGATCATTCACTTGTTATTATAATACTTGCCATATATTTATTATGTATACACAACTGTACAATCCAGAATGTGTGAATTTGGCTTAATTTTCAATAAGGAGAAATTATTTCCATCTTGGTTATTACAAATTGTATTGTATTTCCATTGAAATGTTGTTAGAACTAGTTAGTATAAATAAGATTTGATAACATCAATCGGCAAACACTACAACTAGGGGTTTAGTGTTATTTGTTTTGTGTTGTTTTTTTTTTTTTTTTAACACCACGTGTACTTTGTGTTTAGTATAAACAAAAATGGAATCGAAACCATCAGCACCAGTACCAGAACCAGCACCAGAACCATCACCATCACCATTGCCAGAGTCAAAGTCAGAGTCAGAGCCAAAGCCAGAGCAAGCGACACCATTAATAACATCAGCCAAAAGAAGATTACAAATAAATTATCATAATAATTGTGGAAAAACGTTGACATTAATTATTCTGTTAATATTATGTTGCTTTTGTAATTACAATGAAGGTGGTATGTATGTAATGAGCTGAGATTTTCAACTTTAAAATATCCATTAGAGTATTAATAAGTGCATGTACATAAATACTATATACAACAAAGTATAAATGAGTCAAAGGTTTCATACTATTCTACACGTATCGCATGCTTTCAAACCGAAAGAGATTTATCCATATCGATACATCTTTATACAAATAACGTTGAGTGCCCCAGTGAGTGCAAATTAAATTATTTCTAAACATTTACTACTAAACCTTGTTCATAAATCTAGGATGGGATGAGAAAAGTATGCAGCAGTTGCCCGATACTGGCACATTGCTCTCGCGAAGGTTTGTAGACTATGTCTTCCCTTACAAAAGGAATGTTGAGTTCTTTATATGATGTATCGCTGCAATATGTTATGAATTATTTGTAGAGCATTAACTTTATTCTACCATTTACTGAGCATGTATCAACATAAATATTAGTAAGCAATTAAGTAGTATTAGTGATATTATATTTATCCTTGTGTCTGTTTTTTAATGTGACTAAAACAAAATCTTCACTCTCGGAACCTCGACCTGACGACAACCACAACATTGACAATGATGACGATGATGATGATGATGATGACGATCCTTAATAGCTTGGAGTTCACAATGTTGGAAGAAACACAACTCTGGTTCAATACAAACGCCAGATGGTGAATTCAAAAGACCATTCGGAATTCTCTGCACATATCGTTGTTTTCTATGGTTTCCACCAATGTAAGTATCTATTATTTCATATCTGTCACCATATGATTAGCCGAAATCTATTATAATTTAATTTAATTTAATGTTTTAGTTATCCTTATTGCGAATTCATATTCGATTTACGGCTATCGAGGCACTTCACGACACTTCAGGATTGCTACGAGATCCGTTGCAAAGGGACATTTGGATTTTTCGGTGGGGTTCAGTTTGGGTTAACGACTTGTTACGGAGGATAAGTGGATTTTAGGGGGTTTTTCCAAGGTTTTTTTTTTTTTTTTTTTTTTTTTTCATATATTTAATGATGAAATTGCATCACGATTTCATATATTATTATTATTATTATGTTAAGATATAATTGTTTTTAACCACTGACAAAAGAAGGTATAAATGAACAAAACCACAAAGAAAATACATTAAATTACATGAAATCAAATTTAAAAAAATAAAACTAGACAAAATTGAGCAACCGAAGGAGGTTTTCATATACATATAGTTTGTAAGATACTAAGCAATGGTAGTAAAATGAGAGTGTTCACAAATATTTACGGTTATTTAAAATAAAGAACACATTATGCGAAATTTGTATTTATAGAGAAGCCAAAAACTTCTGTTCAACTTGTCTAAACCACAAAGGGTTTTTCTCAGACTCAGCGAACAATATGAAGACAATATGCCAAGTTTAATTATTGTAAGATACAATACAAGTAAGTAGCACAGCCGAGACCATTTGAAAAGCATCTTTTCTCTCTCTCTGCTCTTCGAAACCATTAAACCATACCTCACATACACACACACAGACAGACTGAAGGACAAATAGACAAACGGACTGAGAGACGGACGGACGGACGGACGGTGGAAGACAAATGCAGTTAAAACAAAGAGAACAATTTGGGCAATAGAATAATTCGAAGACCCAAAAACCCCACCTATGGGTGAGTGAGGAGACTAGACTGTCTGTTTGTTTGTACGGTAAACCAGAAAACAACAGACTGGAAACAATTGAGCCAACAATTAGGTTTGCAAAGTTAATTTTTGGCTTTTGTGTATTTGTTGTTTTGTTTTGTTAGCAAACACTTGACACAGAGAACGATTGGCGACCTTTTATTTACACATGGCCCCCAGAAGAATTCCGAGTGGCAAAGTACAATATAGTACAATGTGGTGGTGTCCACAGCAAGCAAAGGCATTCAACTTGAAACAAAACAGACATTCCAACCAGCCATCCGACCAAAGGCGGAAACAATCTACCTGGGATTGAATTAGATCGGAAGGCAAAAAAGTGTAAACGGATTTTTTATGATGCTTTAAATAAACAATAATCTCCCTTCCTTCTCCATTTGCTCGCGACAAATTCCAAAATTCTTCACTCAAACGGAATCACTAAGATTTGTCTTGTTTGACTTCAAAAGGTAATGCCGTTAATGATAATAATGATGTTGCTTCTAAATAGATGGAAAACATATTATTGTTGTACAAGTATATGATAACATTGACAATGATCATGATTATGATGATATTAACATTGCAATACATGCCCTGGCCACAACATCAAGACAAAGCAAGAATAAAGGATCCAAACTCACTTGTCGTACTAATTGGAATGTAATAAATATTCATCATCATATTCATATTTACACCGCATATAGTACATATGTATGTAGTTTGGTTTCTGTGGAAAACCGTTGTCATAGATACGTGAACATGGTATGTGCATATATAGTTTCATTATTTTATTGTATAAAGAATATAAGTTGCGAAGAGCAATGTAATAAATATGTAACGTAGTAACAAAATTTTGTTCCACTTTGAAGCAATTTATTGCAATTAAGGATAATAAAAATCTTCGGTTTATAAAGGAGTTTCATACCTAAGAGAGAAATTTGGGCGGTTTAAGATGGGGTACAAATTTATATAAACCAAATACCAAACTTGCCTATCAATCAGGTATAAAAATTTGCTAACTAAAGTTGTATACCATAAGTAGTAAAGGTGACTAAAACACACAAAATTACCTTTCTGCTACAATACATTGTTATCAACTTCTTACGGCTTGGTTCTTCATCCACCAGCAAATGTAGTCGAATTCAATTTTCTTAAAACTGCAATATTTGTCAAGATATAATGGCAATTATTATGTAAGATTTTCTTGTGGATTATTATTATTAGTTTCAGTTAGTTTTGGTCTGTAATCTGCTCCCAAGGTGTGGGGGGTCTCTGGAATGGTCTGTCTATATTAATCATAATACGTTTTCAATAAATCATAAGAAGCTAAAGTTTGCTTATACTACATGAAGTAGAGCAATTCTTTTTGAAATAAATATCAAAATGCAATTACGCATGGAATTTTTCATTTAGGTTTGCGGGTTTTTTTGTTTTTTGTTTTTGGTTTTAGTTCTTTGTTTTTATATACAAATACTTGGATTTCTATCACAGACGTTGCGCCCCTCAGCTTCCCTCTTTGTACAAATAGAAATTGTAAAACTTATTTAACTTTTACGATGTCATTTTAAGAAAGTTTGTGATATTTTTTCATTATTTATTCGATTTGGCGAAGTTGTGCCACGTCAGCCTTTTTCGTATAAATAAAGCGATTTCTGAAGAATGCGCAGTTCCACTTCCACTTCCACTTCTGTTCAGTTCAGTTCTGTTCAGCACAGTTCTGTTTACTTGAAACTTGAAACTTTCAGCGCAACGCAAAGCAAAGTGCCACAGTTCGATTCAACTAAGGATCTTTACTCTAGTTTCCTTGGTTTCTCCGGTTAAACTCTGAAACATTAGTACGCGAAGTTATACAATTTCTTCTTTATTTGTTTATCTTTTTCGCAAATTAAGACGAAAGTCGGTCTGACTGGCTGCATAGAAAAGAAAACAAGGGAAATTGATAGGATTATTTTTTGCTGCTTCCATATTTTGTACTTGTTGGATTCTTCTTGCTTTATTTTCCATATTTGGATAGCCACAATATGCATATTTCACTTGTTGCTATAATCCTTAGTAGCCTGGTTTTTGTTGGACCTATTTCAGTAGAATCAAAATATGAGGCACGGCTAAAGGTCTGTCAAAAGTTCGAATCCCAGAGTAAGCTGAAATAATGTTGTAGGCATAAGTAAATAACTTTACAAATTCCCTTTCAACTCCCACAGCGCAACAAAGTTGCCTGAAATCTGGATTTATTTTTTTGTGGCACAAAACTTGTTCATACAAATGTTTAGATGAAGGATATCTATTGTAAGTAATTGACGAACGACAAGACAATTAATGAATTCTATTAAGTGTTTTATTGTAAATCTTTCCACAGCTTGAGTTGCACTAAAGTTTTCGGAATCCGTAGTGACGATCCCAAATGTGAAGATATCCAATGTGTCGATGTAAAAACAGGTGAAAAAAAAGATATGCAGTTAAGTGAGGGTGTGTGGTCCTAACAATCTTTAATTTTCAAATAAAGATTAGACTGGACCGGTGCACAACTAGCTTAAAATAAAAAGAAAATACCATATTATCTAAAATAGCGATAAACAAATAAACAACCATTAATCCCCACAGAAAATATTTCAACAAGCACTAGTCAACCATCGACTCAATCGCCATCGCCATCATCATCGCCATCGAGCACCGCTTCAACCACGCCAATTTCAAATGAATAAATGTAAAATGAACTCTTCTTTCCACAGGCATTCCTTTAAGACAATTATTGTATAAAACTTATCACATTCTATAATTTTTATTAGTAAATACCCCATATAATAAATGCAAACAATGTATACTAAAGAAAACAAGTGATCTGGACATTTGGATTGTTTGTTAATTAATATGATGTATTGGAAAAATAAACATAATATTTCAGCAAAATCAAAACTCGGTTCTTAAACTTATATTTATCACGGATTATCATCCTTGCGAGACATTGAGAATTGTTTCGCGTAGCACAATTTAAAAAATTCTAATTAAGAGGGATGTTTTATGTGGTCCTTGACATTTTCTATATTGATTACCACAAAGTGTATGATGGAAAAAATTCGTTATACTTATTACAGCAAATTCATTTTCGAAGTCTGCTCCTTAAGGATATCAGCAACTTGGTATTGTCTGCAAGAAAAACACTTTTCTATTTTATCATAGCGGACCATTGAAGTGCATACAAGAAATACCTTATCCAACAATGACCCTTTGGACATGTCAGTTGCAATGAATTTGGTGTGTGAATTTCTTTATAATTTTTTTTTTTTTTTGCTTTTGTTGGTTTTTCCCAAACAAAGACGAAAATTGCTAAAATGTAGAGTATGTTAGGGTGAGAAAGGAAACTTTTTGCAAGTTACTTTCAAAGCGAGCATGATTTGCTTTATAGGGAGTATTACGTATGATGATTTTAACCTCTCTTACCCATACCCAAATCTATACCCATAGTCGTTGTTATTATTGCTCCCGTTCATGATTGCATTTTGAGCAAAGGCAATGTAACGCAAGCGAGAGATGACGACGTCGACGACGACCACGATTCCTATGTGTCTCGGTAAAGTTTGCAAAGTTAATGAATTAACATGCCACGCCCATCAAACCCATGTGGCGCGCTTTTCCTAGATGTGTAGTATGTCTGGTGGTATATGTATCTATGCAAAAACATACATAGTAGGTATATGTATGTATGTACATATTTTTTTGTAATTCAAATTTCCAAAAGTTACACGACAAAGTAAAAGGGTGAAAGTTGTTGGAATCCGACAAGACCCGACCCCGGCCCCGTCACCGTCATCGTCCCCGTTCCGGCCAGGCCAGGCCAGGCCAGGCCTTTTGGAGAGTGCACATGGAGAAGGAGAGGAGAAGCAAGAGAAAGTTAGTAAGCTGCACTTGACATAATTTTTTTCGGTTTAAAAAGGCTTTATGGATGATGGGCTTTACAGTACTTTGTATACCTGCTTAACTTCAAACTTTATCTATGGCATTGGATTCGTTCGTTCGTTCGTTCATTATTGAATAAGTTTCATGGAACCCACCACCCAAAATACCAGTACCAGTAGCAGTAGTAGAACACAAACACAGTAGGGCTGCCACGAAAAGATGAAGAGACATTTTTGCTGTGGTTTTCCATACTATTGTAGTAATATCGTTGTTCGTCGTTGATCGTTATGATGATGTTGATGATGATGACGATAATGTAACGCCATAAATTGTAATTTAAAATTTGTATATATTTTTGTATGTATGAGTTCTGATACATGTATACATATGTTTCATGATCATGTTGGTGGTTTATGTGCAATTTTCATTAAAACGAATGAATGTGACACAACAATAAATAACAGCAGAACGAACTACTAATACGAGTAATAACACCCATGACAATAAGTAATAACAACGAATGAAATAACCCATTCATTCATTCATTCATTCAGTTCTAGGCTCATTCATATTGTACTCAGACTCAGAACTTTCGACATGGTTAGATATTAAGAAAAATATTAGTAGTGATACGAACTCAGAAGCAAAGAGCTACCGAGCACCTGGGTGGGTCGGTCAGTCATCAAAGTAGCGAAGAAATCTCTAAAGACCCAAAGAATGCAAGTTTCTACAATATAGAAATATAGTATAGTCGTGATAACACAACCACTTCTAATTTTTTTTTTTTTTTTTTTTTCTGTTTTTCGACTGATTCAGAGAGATATGTACATGTGTCTCCCATAAGTGACCCTCCTGCTTGGCACTCAATCAATCATACGAACATTTATATTTTTTGCGTTCATTGCATCGTAAGCTTCGCGGCGTCGTAATGAAATAATAAAATAAAAAATAAAGATAAATGAACGCAAAAAATTCACGATTCGATGAATTTAGTGTACACAAAAAATCACAGTTTAGTAGGTGTGACATTTGTGTGTAGAAATCTAAAATCAGAAAAGTTGTCAGATCCACAGAGCAAGTTGAGCTTATGTGATCGCGTCAACAATTTTGGGGAAAAACAAAATCAGGATTCAGAGTTCAGCAGTTTGAAATGTGCAAATACTTTGGACTTCTTTGGCTCAGTGTCATGGTAGTTGTCATTAGTAGTCGCTGTGCCGGCTTTGGACAATTCCATATGAAACACTATCATCATCATCAATACAGGCAATCTGAAACGGATTCATCAGAGGATGACAATACCGTATTACGTAAGTACACGAAATTCTGAGAAACTCCATAAATCATTTACATAAGTGAGTGTAATTCTTGTTTTTTTTTTCCTGGTGTTTTCCAGGCACTTATCGCCGTTGCATGTGGGAACAATCGAAATTTCTGCCACGCCGCCTTGTCCTGCTAAGTATTTGCTCAAATCTGTTTTGTGAAAATAATCAGATAATGCCGCGTTCCAGGTCTATTTTTATAGTGGAAAAAATGTCTAGACCGAATGAGTAGTGTAGATTTGTGATTAATAGTATATGTTATTGCATGCATATTACGTAGCTCATACTTTGTTGCAACTGTACTAATCGTTTTGTTTTTTTTTTTACTTTTACTTTCATTTCTATTTCTTTTGTGTCTTCTGTTTTTTTTCCTGTGCGTCTTTGTTAAAATTGCTTTCGAAAGCTGTCTGGATATCTTGCCTGATCAGTGCGAACAAGGTGACGAGGAGGAATTAATGTACAAACCATTCCCCGACTGTTGTCCGGTGTATTGTAATCTGAAACGCCGCATGCAACGTTTGCGCACCATGCATTTCCGGCATCGCATGCTTCTGAACGCACAGCAACAGCAGCAACAACAGGCTGCCGCCAGTGGTAGCAACACCAATGTCCTGCTAAGCGAAATTGGCTTTAACAATTTTTAGATTTAGATTTTGCTAAATCGAAATTTTCAAAATGTCAATTGTCAATTTTGGTGGGGACAGACATGCAGCAACCCCCCACCATGTTTCTAGGTTATATCATTTAAATTGTTTAATCATCTTATGTATACTAAAGTAAAACAGATTTACATATGTATACAATGAAGATTTTTTTTTGATATTTTTTATGATATTGGAAACACCGGTGATTATTGTAAATTTCAGTCGTACACAGTGTTTAATAGATACTGTGCCACTTACAATCTCTCACAGTCACAAGTATTAGCAATTCTCGATGAATGGCGAATGATGAATATCCGATTGTGTTCAGACAGAAGTTTGAACTTAAACCTTATTAGTTCTTTAATACTATTTTGAATATAACCACCAATAGATGATGTAAAATCCACATTAAGTGCATTTTTACATTGCGTTTGGGAGAAATCATAGAATTTTCCAGCATTTGGTAATAAACGTTTATCGTTGCATATGCTCCATATGTACATGTAAGTACTTTATTTAAGTTTGATCTGTAAGTGAACAACAACAACAATAACAAGGTGGCAATGCATACATTTTTAATGTTTGTGCACATAAATCAATTATTTATTTATTTGCTCATTGGTTCGTTTGTATTACAATATATAATTGCAATACGAGGCTTGAAAATGTTAAACAATAAAATAAAATTGATTCACTTAAATGTAAATGGTAAAATAAAATATTGTAAAATAAATACAACACAAGCATTATGATTACATGTGCATACATGAGAACACACAACAAAACACAAAAGAACACAACAATATTTTCTTTACACAATTGTACAATTTTTGCTTTGTAATGCATGCGGCGGAATGTTAAATTTCGACAAACTTCAATTATTGCCACAATAAAATATAAAAATATGCATATATGCATATATTCGTTTATGCAATCTTCTATCAATATATCAATCAATCAATCAGGCAATCAGTTGTTCACTCCTTCATGTAGTCACTCATTCATTTATTTGTTTACTCAGCACTTGACTTGCTGACAATGACGCGTAAAATCAATCGATTTAAGGCTCTGATCATGGGGTCTCCTCGTCTGCCTCTAGTCGGATGTTTGGGCGCTCTTCCTCATACTTCTTCGTTTTGTATTGTAGACACAAACAAATTTACAAAATAATACACACTTTTCCATAGCGTTTGTTGCAGCAGCATTTGACAGCACATTGTCATTTATAAATTTTACAAGGAACAAAGATTCTCTATCTTCAAACCAAAAGAACTCCAGCGAACTGCATGGTTCCATACCCAAAAGGTGCTTTCTGGACCCTATTACTAAGCTTACGCTGTCCGTCCGCCCGTCCGACTTCGACTGTATCTCATGAACCGAAATAGATGAAATTTTCACAGAATGTGTATTTCTATTGTCATATCCACAACAAAAAATAAAATTAAAATAAAGTTAAAAATTACACAGGGTCCCCCATATAACAAAATGTGTCTTTAGTATGATACCCTAAAAGTATGCAATACTTTATTATTTAGCAACTACCCAAACCTCATCACTTGCGCCATCTGTATTGAGCCTTTATTCCAATATTGAAACAAAGGTGCGCTGTGTTCTTCAATGGTCATGTCTTTCATATTCAAATTCAAATTTGGCCACTGAAAAATACAGCACAAAAAAAATACAATATTTACAGAACCCTCCATATGTGGGTCCGACTCGCACTTGGCCTATTTTTTTTTTTTTAATTTTACTTTGTATTGCTACGCTTCCCACGTGGTTATTGCGTTATTTTTATAGTTGTTTTATAGTTTTCTAGTGTGTTGTCAATCGAAATTTTTTTTCTTCCATTAGAAATAGTATAAGTATTTCATCGGTTCAGCGAGTTATAGTAAAATAGATGGTGTGAGAATTTTTTCCGGTTTCGAATCTATGTATAACGAATTTCATGGCGAACAGTTAAACGGTATAGAAGGTGGCCTCTGCAGCGCCATCTTGTAGTGAGTTACAACAAATACATACATATGTGCCAAATTTCATGGCGATCGGTCAAACGATGTCGAAATTTAGCGCCGTCAAACTATTGTTTTCGTCCATTTTTTTATACATAGAAGAGATATTGTATTTCTCTATATGGATTTGTTTGTCTCTCTGTCTTGTTCAAGTTAATAACTTATGTATGAAGGTATATGCATGTATTTGTCTCAACTCTTTACCATCCATTTTTCACATTCCTATCTAAGTATTTATGTATGTATGTAGTATGTATGTAGTATCTATTTATCTATCTATCTATTGACTATATGCACACGTAAAGAAGAAGAAATAAAAGATCTATTGAGCATTTGAAAATATAGAAAAATAGATGAGAGGAGAGAGGAAAGATGCTCTAAAAAAGTATATATTGTAAATACATATTGTACAATAAATGCCGACTAATCAAGCGTAATTGAATACACAAAGCGAGTTTTAATTAAAGAAATAAATATAAAATATAATTTACAAAAAAAAAAAAAAAAACCAGAGAAATTATGTTCTTTTGTTTCCTTTTCTTTTGTTTTGTTTTTTAGTTCAATTCAATTAAAAAAGTTATTTTTGCGTGTAAAGTAAAAGTTTAAACTCACTCACTCGACTCCTCTCCAATCTGTCTGTCTGTCTGTCTGTCTGCCTGCCTGCCGTGTCTTGTCTTGTGTGTTATGAAAACATATAAGAAACAAAATGAAAGCAACTTCAAATGGCAAATGGCGTATTGTTGAAACCGGAAAGAAAGAATACTATAACTATACTACTAAATATAACTATAAAAAGATTTAGGGTGGTAGAAAGGGAAGGTGATGTAAAGGATGGGAATGTATGTTAAATTTTAATCAACTTAAAGTGTTTAACAACACTTCATTTTATGCAAACACTGACAGGCAGCAATATACTCGTATTCAAGCAACCCAAACAAACGAATAGTATGTTGGATGGAAGTGGTTAGTTATAGAAAGAAAGTGAACGAAATGAAACGAACGAACGAACGAACAAGTGTAGACAAGTCAACAAAATGTGGACTTACACATGAGGAGCATGACAAGGATTGTGCCGCTTTCCAAGCTGGCTGTCTGACTGGCTTCTGACCTGCCAAAGCTGCACTAGTTCCATCCAGCAATTCCCTTTACTTTTTTGTCAATCCTGATTTTCTTTTGGATGCTTTGGTTCTTATGTGTGTATCAGTGGTGTGTGCTTACATATATGATTCTTTTTGCTTTCGCTTTTTCCTTTTCTCATATTTATGCATATTTGAGACACATGCTTCACTTTTGCTAACGCCACCAAAGCCGTTGGCAACAGCTCTAGCGGCAGATACGCCTTGATGCCTGCCCAAAACGCCCAAACCATTTTACTCCTCATCCATTCTTGGTTCGTTTGTTCGCTGCCACATTTCATTTGTTTCTTTACTTTGCCGCAAGTTATTCCATTTTTTACAAATATACTCTACACACACACACACACACACGCACGCACATGCATATATGTATACTTGTACACATGTATTTGTGGCTAAATTAAATGCAAATAAATTGTCAACTGCATGCAGTTGAATTAATTTTTTATACCACATAAACAGAGAGCAGAAACAAAAATAAACAAGAAAACAAACAACACACAGAACAACAACAACAATAACAGCAACAAGGAACCTTGGGGCTTTCGTCTTTCTATAACATTCACATACAAGCAAACACACATAAACACAAAGATACACACGTCTCATACTATTTAAGTTTAGTTTTCCTTGCTTTTAAAAGGAATCCGAACCAGAGAAGTGACTTTAGTAAATCAAGTTGTCAATATAAATGTCAGTATAAAAGCACTGCTTTTCATCATCATCAGTAACATCAGCATCACCAGAATCAGAATCAGAATCATCGCATTCATCATTATTATTACAATAATTATTATTATGTATTATTATTATTATTGTATAAACATCATGACACATTGAAAGTGATTGCATCGCACAATTAAAACGAATTTAACACAATTATGTCAGTTGAATAAGACAATTTGTGTCACATTTCAATTAAGGTCTGAATACACACGTATGTACAGTTAAATGGTGCGGTCCTATCCCATCTGATCAGACAATACAACAAATATATGTACATATGAGTACTTACAAGTATACAAACAACAATTGCCAAGTATTAAATATCTATCTTGCAATGTACACAGTTACATCAAACTAGTACGAGTGAATTAAAGAAATTAGTTCAAAAAACATTGATCGACCATTAAACAAGTTATGTCTATAGTTTGTTGCCAAAACTACTTATAAAGATTCCGACTAGTACATATAGAGGAATGTCCCTATCGTGTTATAGAAACGCAATAACTTTAAGATATATTATGTGATAAAGAGCGTTGTTGCGACTAAAATCTGTGCTCCTCGATTAAGGCAAAATTAATATCATCATTATCATGTACTCGGAGGAGTAGATGATGTTCATTGCACATAAGTACTTGTATACATAATTCGTATAATAAATTGCCTTGGTTGAATCAAAATCGATAGTGGAACGAACAGCATTTTGTGGATTCATCATCATCATCATCGTTGAGTATTGGTTGAATCGAGTTGCAAAATAACAATTCTAAGAACAAAACAACAAATAAAAATAATAAATACTTTTCAGACAAGATGATGATCAGCAGCATTAATATACTTATATGAGTACATCATCTATTACCATACAGTTATTTGTTTATTTATACACAACCAAGATGTACAATACTATGGCCAAGTACGTGTTTATATAGAAAATGAAATGAATATAAATAATAAAAATTAATTGACAATTAGTGTATTAGTATAAATATAAGTATGTATGTATATAAGTACTGAAATAAATATAACCAAAAAAAAAAAAAGATAGAGATATAGAGAAATACTCCAGCGGTGGCAATCAGCAAGTGATTATAAGAGAGGAAGAACCAAGCAGTCATGCGATAAACCGTGCTGACCTCAACTCAGAACAGATACATTTCAATGAAATGCGCTGCGAAGCGATGCGATGCGTTTCAACTCGAACCAGTTGAAAACACAGAAAATACAGCAAAAACTTTGGGTTTTAGTTATGAATGTCATCACCACAACACTATGCAAAACTATGCACCATTGATAATGGTGACGAAGACCATCCCAACGAGAGCAGCAATTAAAAACCAATAAACAATAAATAATTACAACAAATTGATAGAATCAAATACACAATACAAAATAGAACTAACTAGAATAGTCAGTTGGCACGACTTTGGCATACCCTGCCCTCTATCCCCACCAACCATTACCAATCGCAATCGCAATCGCAATCTGTTCAATTCAAATTATGGGAAATGGTAAATGATGAAGCAATATAAGAATACTGATGACAGAGTATACAAATCACACACCGAAAAATGAGGAGCTGGAGTAGGAGGGGGCTAATGTTTATTATTGTTGTTGTTGTTGTTTTTATACATAACATTCTATTAATGAAATATCTGAGATCTGAATCTGACAGAAGAGCACGACATCTGTTTTACTATCATTTCCAGCGACTCAAAAGATTGACTGTCAAACATAGACATACAACAGAAGAACAAAGGGACGGACGAGCGGATGGGCGGATAGACAGGCAAATAGACAAGAATGTCGAGATGCTGAGATGTTGAGATGGCGATTTCAAATCGGACACAAGTATAAGTTCATCTCGTGATGCGTTAGTTTCATTTTGAACACGATCGCGACTTGTCATAATGTCTCAACAACAGCAACAGCACCATCAGCGTCCGTACTGCAGCAATAATATACTGCAGCGCATCTTTTATAATATTTTTATTGTATTTACCTTGTTTATCATTGTCAGTGAGGCATATACAGGTCTGATTCCACCGGATCCGGGTAAATTCCTAAAACCAAACATAAAAAAAAACTCAAATGAAAAAATTGTGTTAATTTGTTTTTTTTTTTTTTCTTTACATAAACTGCAATCAAATTAAATTTTAAAATATATAGCAAATCCCAAAATTTGCATATATCGCGGCGGTACTCTTGATGTGGGCGTAAATAATGGTATATCGCCATGTCAGCGCCTGACTTGCTATACAAATGGTTCTATACTTATCGAGGGGTGAGTAGTATTGTATATGAATGTACATGCAAATCTTCTTAATTAATAATATAGAACAAACTAAATTGCTGCTGTTTGAATCAAGTACACAACAATGATTTGATTGCGTCAACATTCAAACCAATCATTCATCATTGTTTTGATTCAATTACAATAATACAAGTCAAAATTATGTTTTATTGTAAAAAATTATTGAATCAAATAAATTGAAAAATCCACAATAAAGCTGAGTGTGACCTACGTTTCATCACCATTCCAGTATTTCCATTATTTGTAAATATGGTAAAATAAGTGTAAACAAAATTTATTTCTAATTAAATTCAATTGCAAGTGAGTAAAAATGAAAACTGATATTTCCCATTTTTTTTTTTTTTTTTCATATTGTTGTAACCACCTTATCCGGGCCGAACAACGAAATCGGAATAGTTGCGGCAAATTGAACATTGAGGATTGCAATCGCGGTGAACGTATAAATCTCGGCAAACCGTTTCCCGAGTGCTGTAAACTCAGGTATAAATGTAAAAAACCTGATGGCACGCCCTACTATATTGAACGGGACGCCGCCGATGCGGAGGCAAACAAAACGGAAAATTCCGCGTAGTTGTAAACGTTAAGTTAAATAGTCTGGGGTTGTTGATAAGAAAGAAAGAAAGCTAAACAAAATATGTATGGTATAGTATACGATGCGCTGGCAAATGCATTGGCGAAAGAAAGTGTTGAAATGAAATGTGTAAGAATCGAGGAGTATCAGGAATCAGGAATGAGCGGAAGTCACGCTTTAAGGTGATAAACTGAAAAGGGGTTGAATATCAGATCGCATCAAAACCGGAAGCATCAAGAAAAATAAATATTAAAGAAAAATGCTGGTATTATGCTCACAGCATAAAAAAAATTCTTTCAACCCCACACCACATGACGTGGCTCACGGTTTGGAAAAAGCAATTAACGATGCTTACTTTAGCTTATATTGGATCTTATTCTTTTTTTTTTTAAGTAAACACTTATATGCATACAGATACTGATACATTTTATATACACACGGGTGTATGATGTAGTAGTATATATACATACATACATATATATATTATTATAAATACTTTTGTATTAATTTTTGTTTTTTTATTTAATTTAATTTTATGTAATTTGACTTTTTTTTTCTTGTTTGTTTTTTTTTTTCTTTTCAAATAAGAGGATATAGAGAAAACCCACACAAAGTTTTCGTTACTTGACAACCCACAACAAATATATATTTTAATTGGCTTACTTCTTCTGTTTATAAATCGATTGGTATCCATCGAGGTAGCTGTTTATTTCGTTCTGATTAATCGACACTTCTGGAATGCCCAACTTGTCCTCATCATCAATCAAATTATTGAGGTTTGCAGCAACTTAGAGAACAATTTAAAGAAAGGTTTAGTGATTCTGAAAGCAATAATTTCAGATGGGAAATAACATACCTAAACGTATATATTTACTGAAGTGTTAATGTCTGTATGGTTGTCGCATACACGAAAATAGTGAGATATAGTAAATTAATGGATTAGTGAATTAAACTGATTGATGACACTGATAATTTTGAAGTCCTAGGAATAGTATTACTTATATGCATAAATATGTGGTTGCAGGTGCAATTGCGAAATTATGAAATTCATGGTTTTGATTTTAAGGAAAAAATACAATCCAAAATAGAATGGTCATCCAGTGTTTTATGCCGAAACGTTTCAGCTGCATTTTGTTTTGACCATCAGATATTGTTGACCCATTTTTACCTCTTTTACGGAATATGGACCATTTTTCATAAACAGTTTCGGATGCAATGATGTGTGGATCGTTGTTGGGATCAATAATCCAAGGTATCTTTCCACTCACAACGCTAGATCTGATAAACAAACCATGACCACCACCGCCGGGAATACTTTTGTTGGAAGATATGCCATTGGTTAGTTCCATATTGCTCAAGTCGAAACTGCGTTGCCTGCGTCTGTTTTCTATTTAAACAATTTACTGCAATTAATACATTTTTTTTCTTTTCTTTTTTTTTTTATAAAAATTTCCTTACTTGATAAATATACGCCAGACTGATATGTAAAATATACAAAACTTTGATAGCTCAAAATCTATGTGAGCTTATTTTGACATTTCAAATCCGTATGGCTACTATGTGCTATGGAAGAAACATGTCTATGAGAATTTCGAGAAAATTGAAATTTTTGCGCGCCCATCATTATAAACTAAACTCAAAAACGAAAAAACAATTCTCCTCGATTTTGATTCTTCCAAGTGTGCTTGAAATTTAAAGAGGTGGTAGTTAGTGTTGTTCTCAATCTGGTAACAGTAGTCTTCTATGAGCTGCATCCAAAGAATAAAATAAAATTTATGTTGGTGTTTACTTAGATCACTAGCAACGACAACGACTACAGCAAAACCGAGATAGATTTCAAAGCAAGGCAGAGAGAGATATGGTAGGGCGAAGAACCATTTGTCTAATGAGGACTACAATGAAAACAAACTACTCGATGACAAAGATGACGGTTAGAAAGGCAAAGAAGGTAAGATGAGCTTTGGTTGTGTTGCTTTTGTGCAACGACAAAAATAGCCACAATCTCATAAAATGTAATTTATTATATTTTATTAAATTCATTTAATTTGCGTTTGAAGTGTTTTAATATTCTCTGAATTGTTACTAATGGCAGCGACATTAACAAGGTCTAAGTTTATTATTATTCATACAACATAAGACACACAACAGACAAACAAAAAGGAAGAAGATACTCTAACAATGGGATTTCTACAAAAAAAAAAAAAGGAAAAAAGCGGCTCACTTCTTTTATTATGTCAATGTATAGGTCTAAAGCATCAAAAGGCTTGTTAGATATGAATTATTCTACATATGTATATATGTATGTTTATCTGCCTATCTATTCCCTATCACATGTATGGTACACATATCTTGCTCATACCATGAAGTTTCCATTTAATTGTGCAAATACAAATTGGCTCTATGATATTACAATTCCCAATCACCATTTCCCAGCAGCACCAAGAACATGAGCGAAAATTAAATTACGTATGTTTTGTTAATATACGTATGGGTAGTACTAGATATACTGTGTGAATTTGAATTTGTCTCCATTTACAGGATGGGTATTTTATAATCAAAATAATGATGCTTTAGCGTTCTAAGTTGTTGTTTAATATAATATGTTAAGAAAAAGAAAAATCGGGGTAATATGAAAATGTGAAAGCATGTAAGCAATTAAAGAAACAGTTTTACTTTTTTAACCGTAACCAGGAAACCCAGACCAACCCAACCAAACCCATCCAATGCCACTTCACAAGACACAAGGTTAATCATATGAGCATAATAAGTTAACAACACTACATTAGGTAATGGAATTATATCCTTGCTTGCTACTCAAACTCATTGCTTCTTTAACAACTCGGCATTCCAACACCATTCCCAATACCCATACGGCCAGAGGTTGGGGAAATCGGGAGCATAAGAGCCCAAGCCCAAGAGTTAAAAATGTGTAAACAAATGAGTAAGTATCAAGAAGAAAACTGCTTATTCGCATATTAAAAATGTTTTATTTTTATTAGCCTGGTCTCTTCCGATGTTGCCGTAGTCTGCGCAGTCCCTAGGGAGGACAAAGGCAAACCATACAGCAATCGACACAAACGATGAGCACAACGACATCTAAGACAAAGACTGAAACGAAGACCAAGGGAATATGAGAAGCCAGGGATGTGAGCCTAATCGATTTATGCGCTACGGAGACTGTCTTTGAATTTATTTACTTTATTATACAAATACACACACACATATATACATACATACTACAAATGTATATGTATACAAAATACATACAACGTGTATGTATTGTACTAGTACGGAAAATTCATGAGAAGCACAATAAATCCAGCAGTTTATACAAAATGAATGTTTATGAATAAGAAATCATAACACACGCAATGGAAAATGTACTTAAACCGAAGAGATACATAGACAGGCTGGAAAGCATCAATGCAGGGGAGCAGATGTACGTAGGTACACACTCGTAGTAACACTTAAAGCAAAAGATAAAAATTATTACAAAAAACAACAACTTTTTTCATGAATTTCAAACCGAAGAAAAGAAGTGCTCCATGAAGGCGTAAGTACTATACATATAGTACGAGAATAAATTCATATTCATTTCATTTTTATTGTATTTTACTTTTAATTCTGTTTGACAGAAAGAGAAAACGATTTGATAGCGTTTGGCTATAAAATGTTTCAACACACACACACACACACACACACACACATTGGACACCTTGATTACAATTACACATCATACCATTCTGTGTTTTCCATTTGGAAGGATGGTTAAGATGATGGCTTAAGATCACATTAATATTAGCTATGAAACAATGATATATAAAATACACTAATCAAGATGTAATCTCATCGCTTTCTGATTACCGCTACTGATATTAGAAAAAAAAAAAAACGTAATATATATGAAAAGCAAGAGATCTCTCAATCTATAAAAAAAGCTTTTACTCCAATGGAAATTATAACAAAGACTATTAAATTAGTAGACTCCAGTCTCAGTTCACTCATGCAACCACGCGTTCTCAATTTTCCCTTTTGGAAACATTAATCAAAAACTTTATACGGTTTCCAATACCAAAATCTCAACCAATTGTTGTTTAAACCTTTATATTTTGACTGCAACTTGGACATGGTAGTTCCAGTAATCGCAGATCTCTGATTTTGACTTAAGTATGTCCATACCATACTCCGGTTTTCTTGTACGAGAACGTAGCATGCATAAGCACGGACAACATGATGATGTTAAACCCTATATACCATTTAGTATGTTAACTTTTTGTATCAAAGTGGGCATTTATCCATCCATTACAGCTGAGATGAAGCCCTTACACAGCCCTCGCTTCTATAATTCTAACTCAATTTTGAGACCATTACCACCTTCAGTCACTCAAACACTTGAAGCTAAACACCAACAAATCCTGCTAATCACAAAAACAAAACACTTGAAGAGAGAATGAGTTTAAATCATGTTCCATTCCATTTATATATAAAAATTCTGAAGATTCTCTAATCTCTATCACACCATTTGAGATCATTTTGATTCTTTTGGACACAAATGAACAAACATCAATCAAAAAGTGAACAGTTGGACCTGTTGGTCAATTAATGGAGCAAGGACTGTTCTTTAATCCGCTTAGTGGACTTACAATATTTTAATTAGTAAGTTAACTTAGTGGTTTAAAGAAACGTATTCAAAAACAACATTTATGAGATGTCGACCGATGCACACTTCTTCCATATGTTATCATCATCAGACTAAAGTGAAGTGAATTTTGAAGTGTATTTACATGAGTAGACAATAACAAATGCTATACTATGTGTGTTAAGCTAAGTATTGTCATACTAGATGATGCGATATGAACATATTTCAATAAAAAATACTAAATACCCGTAAAGAAGGGTATCTTCGACTATGCCGAATATGTAATACTCTTTACGCAGCCCCTAGAAAACGATTTTTGATATCGAAATTGACATGGTTGATGAATATGATGATAGCATAAAAAACAAAACGTTTTTCTAATAAGAACATGCATTTGATTAGGGGGCTTGTATGGGATGTACCCCTCCTGATAGTCCGAGGGTCTTGAAATTTTGGTGGCTTATGTATGTGGGTTAAATACATCCAGTTGAATTTTCAGTTCGATATCACAAAAAATAAAAAAGTTTTTCTAATAAGAACATGATTTTGAGTGGGTGGTTTGGATGTGAGGTACCCCATCATGAGGTACGGCTTAGTGCAAAAATTCAACTCTCTAGCTCAAAAACTGAGGGACTAATTTTCATACATAGAGACGGACATGGCTAGATCAGTTCGTCTCGTCACGCAAGAATATATATACATACTTTATGTGGTCTACGATGTCTCCTTCTTTGAATTACAAACTTCATGACAAACTTTTAATACTATTCACTACATGAAGAGTATAAAAACACTTATACATACATACACATAACCGAAAAGAGGTCATTTTATGCTTTGAAAGTGAAGCAATTTACCATATATCCTGATGTTGCTTCAATGTCAGTACACAAACGGACGAAAGCAAAGCCAATCGACCGGATGCTTTTAGTGTATTCAAAACACGCAATCCCTTGAAGGATTTTGTTCCAGTTGTTCTATTTCAATGCATTTCACAATTATCATAATCATCAACATCACCGTCGACATCATAAAAAGACCGCCACCATCAAGAAGGCAAAATCAATGTAATGGCAATGGCACTAATGTATAACCAAGCCAATTGAACAGTTGAAATGAGTTTTCATTGACAATTTCATGTTTGATAACATTGGTTACATGGGCAACGGAGCAATCATTGCAGTTGTCATTTCCTTTGTGAATTACGAGATGCCCTGTTGATGTCGACAATGCTTCTGATCATCCGACATCCTTTAGTAAGACTTTTATTGCCCTTAGACGACTAGCAATGCACCGTCGTTCGGTGAGATAGAACGTGCACATTCTGAACAAACGAAGGAATAAAGCCACCAAATAATTCACTCCACCACGCACAAGCACACACTTTAGCCTTAAGCTTAATATCTATCAGTTGCATCAAATCTACTGCGTATCCTGCAGCTCCACTTCTTCTGATGTCACTGCAACTTAACTCAACTCAACATAATATAAGAGACAACGATGATTGCGATGATGATGATGATGGTGACAACAAAGACGCTAAAAGGCTTCGTCGTCTCTTGAGCGTAATTCGTTTTCATTCTCCACTATTTTATTACTTACTCAGTGTCAAAATACTTGTTGACTTTAAAATTCACCTGCTGCTGTTACTGTTGTTACCATTGCTCCCTAACAACGAAAAAGAAAAAGAATACATTAGTTACTACCTTGCACATCAATAAACATGCAGACATACATACATATGTATAACATAAAAAAGAAAATACCAAGAAACTCTCTTGTCCCGGCTTTTCTATAAAATCATCATCAGTTTTGCAGCAATTAGGCAATTTCATCGGGTTTAAGAACTTTGTCAATGCCTATCAGTGTTATGGCCAACTTTCACTAAGTATTGTGCCACAGCAGGAACGCAGCATCCTCATTTTGGCCTTCGCCAATTGTGTGCGACGTTGCCCACTTGGCCATGGCAAATGGTGATGAAGCTGGCGGCTTAGGAAAGTTTAGAGCTCGCGTATTTTAATTTCATTAAAATTTTTCTTCTATTCATTTCTGTAAGTTTTTCGCTTTTCGTTTTCGTTCCTATCACTGCAGCTTCTTGTTCTGCTTCTTTTTCTTTGCTTCTTTCGATACTTTTTTCTCGAACGGACGGACAACAATGGACGATGACAATGCGTAAAACAAAGCAAAGCCAGCAAAGCAAAGTAAAGTTTTTCACGACGACAATCAAATTAAATGCGACTTTGAAAAAGTTTTTTTAAAAAGCACATTTTATCTTTCTTTTTTTTTTTTCTTCTTTTCTTTTTGTTCTTTAATTCAACCCGATTTGTTGCGGAATCATCCGCTTTCCACTTCCCCTGCTAAATCTTGTTTACTTTTTTTTCAATGACGTCCGGCGCTCCATTGACCATTTGCCACTCCAAAGATTTAAAGAGCAGCGCGTATTGTTTAAGAAGTTTGCCGAAAGGCAAAAAACTAGAAATGGAATTAGTAATCTTATTAGATTTTGTTGGTTCCAAGTTTGGACAAGATTGTTTTAATCAATTTACCTTTTTCTTTTTTTTTTTCATACCAATTTTATGGCCCAATATGTCTCATTCTTCCTCTTGCAAGTGTTCGTTTGACAATTGAGCTTCTTCTTACGCTCACACTCAATACTCTCAGAAAAATAATACTCTCAGAAATTACATGGTTACTCTATAGGGAGGGAATGAGTAAGGGACAATAATTTTATCATCACTTTGATTTCATGTAGGGCTGCATGCATGCATATGAAATGATGAAGGTTGGATTGAGTGTAGTGTACAGCCTCCTCTCACATTCATTTTATCATCTCTCATTCTCTTTATTGCGCCTATGTGCAGAGCAATAGAGAGAAAGAGAGAGCCGAAACAATGCAATGCGACGCAAATGCATATTTACACATAAGGAACAGTTGCGCGATACACTTACCATGCTCATAACGGTATCGAAAACAAAGAAACACAAAAGCGATAGACAATTTTATTTTATTCGCTGGACTACAAAGCAAACACTTTCACAAAACAAATGTAAAAACAAATGCAAAAGCAAAACAAAACACCAAAATAACGCGACTAATACAATAAATACAAATTACGGTTATTGAAAGATAAAAAAGAATAAAAATCTTACTTTAATTGTGTTTTTCTAACAACTTTATCATTTCAGAAGAATATTGATACATATGTATATTTGATTTTCACACATTTCTACAACACTTTCTGTAATTATTAATAAATTAATACGACACTGTGCACCGGTTCAGAATCACTGACGAGTGAGAAAGAATAGAATAGACGCAAGGAGTCTTTACACTCTTGAATCTTGAATACTCTACTGAGTAGATAATACACTCGGCGCACATTGCTATGCCCTTGGAACAGAAACTCATGTATTAAGAGCTGTGGAATTGAAATGTTTTTTTTTTTTTTACATATACATACATATATTTTCATACATATGTATGTATGCAGATTTATTAAATATTAATGCATGCAAAATATGTTCTACCAATTCCGGTGGAGTTTTTTTTCAAAAGGTACACTCTCCACTCCAGTCTTATATACTTACATATGAATTTATGAAGCGAGTGTTGTTTCCATTTAAGCAAATTTGTCAAACATGTTGGCCGCCTAAGTCTACCTTAAATAGAAATTCGAGGGCCTCATTTAAAAGATGCAGGTTTTTTTTTTTTTTTTAATTCTACTTAAATTTTCGCTTATTCACTCGATTAATTTTATGTACGAGTATATTAGAAATTTAGTTAGATTCGAAAATTTGACTTCTAGTTCTTCTTCAGTTATTCAACTCTCCGACCAAACGATCCTATCCAATTGGACCCATCTGGACTTGTAGTTGCGTTCTATTTCTGATGGGAAAAAAATTTCCTGTCTGCATCATCCTTGCTATAACAAAATTAACATAAACATGCATTTATCTAAAATATATATATTTTTATTTTTTTAATATTGAAATATTATGACGTTTTGACAGATTTAAAGTGTGAATAAAACATGACGGTATA
>JBANCV010000852.1:0-24173 GCA_037040105.1 Amiota albilabris | reverse complement strand
GAAACATCTTGTGGGACTTATTTGTTGTCTCAGGCGGCAACGAACCCAACCCACCTTCAAAGAACCCGCCTTAAGCAGGATTCTGCCTGTTTGACTGGTAGGCTTATAGTTGCTGTCTTCGTCCCTTCCCTAGCAGATCTCATTGTTTTGATGGCAACGCTGCTGGGCTTGAATGCAGGGAATTACTTGCACATGGCTGCCCTCAGTTCTTCTGCCTCTGTAACTTCATCCAGATCACGGCATTCATAACTGCTAGCTGGGAAAGTGCTTTCACCGTTGCAAAACTCTGCAAGGCTTCCTTCACTTCGTCCTTAAGGGCTTCCGTCAGCGTGCTAACTTTCTTGGAAAGCTGGAGAAAATTTTCTCCCTTGGCTGTTCTGCGTATCCTGTTAACGTTGTCACCAACCATCTGAAGCTCAGGATTCTCTTTTATCTTCAAGATATCAGCATAGGATAACTCCGGCCCTTTAGTAATAACTAAAGCATCGGATCGTGTTCGGCGAGACCTGACTTTAACTTTTTTAGGTGGTGGCTTAGAAGAAGTCCCATCATTATTTTTGGGGGAAGGACTCTGCGTTTCCGATTTCATAAATCGTTTTTTGCGGTCCATGGCTACTTGCCACTCATTCTCCTTTGGCATTTTGGTGTTTTCAGCCGCAACATTCACTGTGGACATGCCATTATCAGGATTAGCACATCTTGCTGCTCCGCCTGAAAGCCGAATCTCCAGATGAACTTGTAGTTTTGTCAGCTACGGCAACCAAGTTGGCCATTGCCGTAGTATCATTCTTTCTTTCGTCTTCTTTCTTTCCGGTATAAGTTGACATTCTTTTTTGTTGTTTGCCAGCGCAATGCACACTCCCTGACCACGGTCCAAAGTGGCTGGTTTCTGATCCACGCCATGCCTGCCGCCCCGGCAGAGCAAGATCACATCACCCCTTCACCATCATTAGCGGAAAAACCAACAATGGTTCCGGAGACTCCCAGCGCGACGTGACGAGGAATGGTCACCTCCGCGTTTTAGGACTACCGCCAGGCTTATATAACTGCCGATCCATCAGGCTCAGACGCAGACCAAGAAGCCGCCCAATCTGGGAACAGACGCTCTTGGATTTGAAGAAAGCTTAGTTAAAGGGCGGCTTCCACTCACCCTGACACGAGGATTTCATTAGAGTATGTAGGCTTTTAAATTACCCCTTCCATTCTCGCCGCTCATATGTCGGGGGCTGCTTATTCAATATTCGTAGCTAACCTACATATCGGCAGGCCGTCCACTATCCGCCACCTGTGACCCCAACTTTAGCTTGAGCAACGCCGAGTGCAATTCACAAGATTGCATCGCTTCTTTTGAACAATATTGTTGAAAGGAACTGAGAACTTTCAACACTCGCAGTATGTTCGGACATTGACATAACATTTACACAACAGCAACAACAACACAGCAGCGACCATAGCAGTGACGACAACAGCGACGGCATCAGTGACGGCAACAAGGCTCAAAAAGAAATGAGCAAAAGTCAGTTGCAATTTATATGCAGACCATAATGGCTGCATGACTAATAAAATCAAATTACAAAACAGTATATATATTTGTGATCAACTCGATGAGACGAGTTGATTTAGCCATGCCCGTCTATCCTTCTATCCGTCTGTACGCAAACTAGTCTCTCATTTTTTGGACTAGAGAACTGAATTTTTGCACATAGGAATCATTTGTCAGAACGAGCCGAATCTGACCACGGGGTACCCCCCGTACAAACCCCAAGTTCAAATTAGTGTTCTTATTTCAAAAACTTTTTTATTTACAGTTCGATCGAACTGAAATTTGTATTGTACATTATGACTTTCTGGTCCATATCCACCAAACATGTAAATTTAATGATCCCAGAGAGTGGTACCTTCCAAACTCCCATTTAAATTAACGTTCTTATTGGAAAAACATGTTTTGTTTTTTATGTTATAGAATGAAAACTGGAAGTGTATGCTCCATAGACATCAGCCACCAAAATGTCAAGATCCTCGATTTATGAGGAGGGGCACCTTCCATACGAGCCCCCTACTCAAATTAATGTTCCTATTAGAAAAACTTTTTTGTTTATTTTTGTTATCACCTTGAAATTTGGACACAATAAGTTTCTGATTCATATTATTTAACTATAAAAATTTCAAATCCCTTGGATTACTGGATCGTATAGCTCCCAAACATGAAACGTTTTCTAGGAGCTTACGAAGAGTATTACATATTCGGCATAACCGACGTACCCTTCTTTCTGGTTTTTTCCTTTTGTTTATTAAATGGTGTGAAATGGTCGATATCGATTATATTTATTTATTATGAAAATCGATTTATTTATTTCGTTTGATAGTGTATTTAGACTGCTTAAAATTATCTCTTCAAAACTAGGTGTTTACACTTTTTTTTTTTCAAGCAGTCAGCTGTTTTTTGTTTTGGTCATACACACACATGGAACGTTGTAGCTAATTGTGAGAAATTAAAATGAATTTTTTTGGGAAAAATATATCATTTGAAAACATATGCAGTATATGCACATAATTCTTTCAGCTCCTATTTTCTTCCTTGCTGCATATTTCATTAAAATTTTAATGAAAATTTTACAATTTGAATTTTGCCTATTTTATTAGTTTATTTTCTTGGGCCATTATCAGCTGTTTCTTTTGCCACGCAACAAAAAAAAAAGGGAAAAAAGTCTAAAATGTCATAAAAAAAAGGCAGAAGTTACCCAACACTGCTGCGGGGCGACCAGTCGACAGTTGTTGAGAAAGTTTTTTATTTTTTTAACAGTTTAAAAAATCCTTCGATTTTAACAACAACAACCCTCAATTACGTCACTTTTTCCTGTGGTTGTTGCAAAAAAAATAGTTTTTTAAACTGTTTATAATAACAAACTGCTTTTCCCTCAGCCTTACTGGACTTTTAATCTTCTACTGCCAGAAGAAGTGAGCGGGGGTTCAGCTAGTTTGCAATAAAGAGTGGTCAAACAAAGTATTCAAGATATGTTGAAGGAACAAGAAATTCGAGATATCGTAAAAAGACTTCGAAAAAAGTGGAAGATTTAAATCGCCTAATGCAATAAATGTGTTACAGTCTCGAATCATTTTATTGGCTGATTTGATAGCAATTGCATGATTTAAATAAGTTTCCAAAATAGAATTAGGTGGAACATATGAACAAGATATAAAAACATATTCATGAGGCAACAATAGTTTTGCACTAAACTCAATATTGGCTGAGCAGTTAAGATCAACAACTTCTGAACGTAAGAGCGAAGCAATCTATCTTATATTTAAAAAAATTAGGATAGAGAACTTCATTGCTAAGAATACCAGAGTGAAACTATGGCTCAAAAAACGCTATAACATCAGATCAAAGGCGAAACTACACAAATTGTTTAGGTGAGTAGGAAGACCATTAACATTTTGATAAAGAATAGAAATAGTTTCGGAAAGCATTATTAGATTTTTGAAGTAATACTCGAGAGTGAGGGCGAAATAGTTAGAATTACACTAACAGTCGATCGACAGTTTTTTTGTTTTGTTTTAAATTCATCAACGGTATGCTGAGTCCAAAATTTAGTATAACAAACAATAGGAACTCTGTTACCAGGGACACTATATTCAAAGGATGCAATATCATATGTATCACTGTAGGGCTTGGAGATAAGAACCCTGGTTAGTAGCTTAAGCTTGCTTGTTCTTGGCCCACATATGTTAGCCATAATACCTAATAGGGCTCCATTTACTTAAGCCGCTTTGCCGTTAACACTGACGGGGTGCTCTTTAAAGGATAGTCGACTGTCAATAAGCACTCCCACATATTTGATGGATGTCTGGGAAGTTATGAGGGAAACAAGTATGCAAAACGTGAAAGTCTCGCGAACTTTCTCCGTGGACAGGACATTATCTTCAGTCATCTTTCAATTGCCAGTTCCAGATTTGCGTTTCCAAGCCAGTGGCCGCAGCTTCACGGCATCAAGCTCAAATGTCTTACCCACAACTACCAAAGCAATCTCGCCAGCATAACCAATCAAGTGGAGAGTCTCAACATTAAAATGCCGTCATACATAACGTTCCACAGCCATTGTGACCCTGTACTCCTTCAAGGCGTCATGGATATCTTACAATAGTAATATATCTGCAAAATAATCTTTTATCATTAGCTACGATGGCGTACCAAGCATCCTGAATAAATACATGACCCGTGACCAGCTTGCTATGTTGAAGGCATTTTTGACGTCCAAGGTCACAACAGCGCAGAACTCCTTGTCGCTTCACCACTTAAAAAAAAATCCGAGGCTTATAGTGCATTTACACCGAGATAAATCTGGAGCGATTCAATGTGAATCGATTTTGGGTTTACACTGTCGATTCAGATTCAGAAAGAGCTGTTTTTTATTTTGGTTGGCATATGGTACGTTGGGCCTAAATTCAAACGTAAAATTAAGGAAAAATACTCCCTTTCTTTCCTGCCAGGTATTTTACTAAAATATCACAAAAATATAACAATTTCAAATTTTCTTATTTTGTGGGCTTATTATTTTGGGCCAAGATCAGCTGTTTTTGTTCGGAATGAAGTTCTTTATTAAGAAGAAAAAATTGTATTTTTATACAAAACGGTTCTTCAAGTTAATGACCTGAAAAATAGTTGCCAACTACTGAAATCTGTAAATGCCATCCACAAAAAATCCACATTTACAGACTGCCAATTAGGTGACCTCTTTTTTTTTTCTATTTTACTCGTATTACAATGTGTGTCTACTTACTATCAGCATTTGTTCTCCTCCGACAAAAACTTTTGTTTTATCGAACTGAAATTTGGAAACAATAGGCTTCTTATCCATTTTTATCAAACATATAATTTACAAGATCCTTGGATTACTGGATCGCACGTTTCCATGCAAATAACTTTTTCTAGGAGGTCGCAGATAGCCCTTTTTCTGGTTTTATTTGAAGTCGTGTGGTCATAAGGAGGTACTATCTACGATTCATCATTCAACCATTCACCTGCTCAAAAAATTATTGCTTATATCAATGTCTTCTAGTGAACATTAAAAAATATTTGTGTTCCGTAGTTCTGCATATAATTTCATTTCATCTTCACTCAACAAACAAACGAAATGTAAAAACAACGAACTAAAGTGAAAAGAAAACAACGATAAACATGGCAGGGGATTTTTTGTTTCTAGGTCATGAGAAAATGCCAACGATGCTTGAGCAAATAAATTTCTTTAGCAGCCGCTATAAAGATCGAATGCTTCAATACTTCAACCCCTTAGGGCCCTAATACACACACGAACTCCACGACGGCTAAAACGACTCCACTCCAACGATCTCCCCAAAAGGAGTTCATAAATACCTTATATATCACATTCTTCTAAGCACACGCGACTATTCCTATAACTGATGATAAAAATGTTTAAAAACATTTTGGATGATTTGTCTTTGTTTACAATAAATGTGGCATGTATGTATTTCATGTTCATATTTGAACATTTGGCAAATGGTTGGCAAATGTTATGGCCCGCAGTTGTCGTCTTCATACTCAACTTTTGAATTGTGTATGCTACTTACTAAAATTACAATGATTATAAAATACATATGAATTTATTATTATTAATCCTAATAATATAATGTATAATGAAAATTTAAATCTTTTATTTCAATGTGACTTTCTTTTCATATTCTTCACGTAGTGAATAGTATTAAAATTTTGTTATAAAGTTTGTAATGCATAGAAGGAGAGACCACAAAGTACATATATTCTTGATAAGTTCGACGAGACAGTTGATTTAGTCATGTTCGTGTGTCCGTCTGTATGTATGCAAACTAGTCTCTTAGTTTTTTAAAATCCTTAAATTTAAATTTTTTACGAAGCCTTCTTTTTACTTTACTCAGTACATTTTGGGAATCAACCGCATCAGACCACTAGGAGGCGTACCTCTCATACAAACTCCCTACTTAAATTCATTTTCTTATTAACTTTTTTGTTTTTTGTGCTATCAAATTGAAATGTTGACACTGGTAGTATTGAACACTTATACATTTCAAGACTCTCGGGCTATCAGGAGGGGTCATTCATGTTTTTATTAAAATAATTTTTTTTTGTTTTTTAAGATGTCGAACTGAAATTTAGATACTAATAGTAGACCCGGCGAACTTTGTACCACCTTCCCCTCATTGAAGCTCCTTGTGATAAACGACATTTTTGGTTTTGTTGTCAGGACTAAACTCGAATGGCAAATCGATTGGGATCATTGGAATTCTCGTTAAGAAAACTTCTTTTTCCTTGGTTAGGATTTCGGAGCATGATGATAACCAAGCTAACCTTCAGTTATGAATTGCGCGGTGGCAAGCCAGGCAGATAAGATCAGAAAAAAATATTTGAAATGTCAAAATCATTTTCATTAAAAAGAGGGTTATTTGACAAAGGTGACTTGAATGATTTAGAAATTTTGCTACTTCTACATCCCACTCCACTTCCACACGAAGTCCCTGTGTGATGTAGTTCGGGACCAGCCATGTTTCGCTTCCGTACAGGAGAGTCGATTTCACGCATACGGAGAATATTCGCAATTTCGTACGTCTGGAGATTTGTGAACTTTCCCATACCGATTAAAGCAGGCCAAATGCTGCCTTTACCTTGCTTAACCTGAAGTTAGCGTCTGCTTCAGCTCCTCCGTTTGATGATATTGTGCAACTGAGGTAGCAGAAACTTGCGACGAAATTAATCTTGCAGCCATCAATCATTATGTTACTCTTATTGGAGTGATTGATTTCATGGCTTTGGTGTTTGCAATATTTATCTCAAATCTGACGGTGCGTGCCAGCTCGACTTAGTTGTTCGCCTTCGTTTGCATATCGGAGAATTTGTACGAGAGGAGACAAATGTCATAGGCAAAGTGCAAGTCCTCAAGATGCTGTGAGAAGTTCCACATAATGCCGGTTCTCTTTTGCTGGGTGAGGCTGATCATGGCATCATCCAGCACAATAGCGAAGAGGAGAGGAGAGAGAAAGTAGCCTTGGCATACTTCAGCATTGGTGGTGAACGGATAGTGATGCTACCATTGTGCAGAACTGCCAGTTCAGAGTTCGCGTAAAGTCCTATTATGAGGCAGGTTAGCTTCAGGGGACTCCTTTTCTACTCAAAGCCAACTAGATGGAGTTACGCTTGAGTGTGTCGAATGCTTTCTTGAAGTCGACGAACAAGCATGTATAACGTAGATTTCTGTTAGTTTGCTTATTGGTTAGGCGGCCAACTAAGTGAAACAACTGATGCATATTATTACCCACTGCCGCGGCCTCAGCATTGCTAGCGATATTTTCCATGAACCGATTCTTATCTTTCCTAGCTGATTTCTTGACTAGCTTGGCTGCCTCATTGTAAGCCGGTCTTAGTGAGTTGTCGTTGATAAGCTGCCTTTTTAGTTCTTTTTTTCACTGTATGATACTCCATGTGAGGTCGGGGATCCATGATTTTCGTTGGTCGTTTTTTTTGAACTGTGCAAAGTTTTTCGCTCGCTGCCTGTCTAATTGTGGCGTTGGTAGCTTCCCAGTTGGTGCCTACGTTATTGCTTAGTAACTTCTCACGAATCTCTCTTTCATTTCTGGTGTTGTTGTTTCGTAGTAAGTGAACATTGAATCGCTTGTGGCTGCGTTTGTCAGTTTCCTTTCTGCTTGACAGCTTGATCTTGATGTAGCCAGTGATGAACTCATAATCGCTTTCAATATGAGCTCTTCGTCAATTTCTGACATCACGTAATGAGCCTCTCCATTGCCGACTGATGCAAATGTGGTTAATCTGATTGTGTGTTTTCCCATTCGGCGAAGTCCATGTGTACTTATATATTTCCTTGTGAGGAAATAACTAGCTGGAAAGGTTCACACACCTCTACAAGCCTTTCGCCGTTGTTATTACGTGTTTCACAGCCGTGGACTCCCATAGTCAGATCGAGACCGGTGTTGGTGCTTCCAATTTTTGCATTGAAGTCGCAAGGTTATATCCCCCCTTTTGATGGAACTAAGCATTTTCGTCAGCTGTTCATAGAGGTCATTTATTATCTTGGAATATAGCATTGCACGGTGGTGAGCCAGAATTATACGATCAGAAGTTGGTTTCCAGGAATGCAAAGTGTTACGCATATCCTTACATATAATTATACCAACGCCGTTTTCTTCTCGGTCCGCCGTCTCGCTGAACAGTATTGTAGTACCATGCGCTGTTGTAAGTTTCCCGCTGTCCTTCCATCTCATTTCAATTATACCCAGCACGTTGATATTGTATGCAGTCATCTGCTTTTCGAGTTGCACCTGTCTGGTGGTTTCCCTAAGAATTCTTACATTTCATTGAGTTATTCTTGTCCGGATGCGTGGGCCAAACATCGTTATACATCGTTGCGTTATACAATAAAAAGCTGTCGGTAGCGTGCAGCAATGAGGTGTCAGATAGTCCACAACTCCTCACCAAGGGGGGAGTCATACTAAGCCCACTAGTGTGTCTCTAATTGGTACCTACAGATTTATCCTAGGGGTCACCAATCGACGTATTCCATCTAGTGCTTGAATGCACCATGATATAAAGTCTACCAAGACAGGTGTTCACGTTAAAATACGGACTATATGTATCCGATGCTTTTCCTTGTAGAGGTTACGTTAACCGGTTTTTGATTTACATAGAGTAGGTGATTGGCCTACCGCTAGCTATTTCAAGTGATGGGGCTGCCATCTGACGTCGCTTGAGAACAACGCTGCCGTCTTAAAGTGCCATTTGTGTCTAAAGTTTGGTAAGTTGTGCACGAATAGTTGGGGACTTCGCTTAAAGTGATGTGATGCAAAGAACTTTTCTTTTTTTTAAGTTACCGCTTCCCCTTGTTGTCGCTGCGGTGCACCATTCAGCTGCACATTCTTGTTCTTCTCCTCAAGTGTGCATATCACTACGAGCAGGTGTTATTATTATTATTTAATTATTTTATTTAATTTTTTTTTTTTTTTTTGATGTAAGGAGTATTTTGTTGGGATTAGGATTTGTTGGGATTAGGCAGAAAGAATGGGAAAAGTTAGAACGAAAGAAGGAAAAAGCGCACGATCAATCAGTTCGACGGCAATGGGGGTCGAACCTGCGACCTCCGGGCTAGTAGTCTAGCGCGCTAACCTCTAGACCACAGAGGCCACCTTAGCACATAGCATTCTATTAACTTTTTCACAATTTTTTTGATAATTATATTATACTAGCTGTCCCGTCACGCGTTGCAATGCCCTTGCTCCAACAAGAAAACACGTGTTACATATTTATTTATCAGAAAGAAAAGAACGAAGAGCGCAATACTCTTGTACGTAATCAGTTATCAGTAAATGAAAGAGTAAATACATCAATAACAACAACACCAAATTCAGGAAGCAGTAAAGCATGACTCCCTCTTACCCAATCACTTTGAATATCATACACAAAAAGATAATACATACATACATATTTATTTATCAGAAAGAAAAGAACGAAGAGCGCCATACTCTTGTACGTACTCAAAGGGGAATAAATACATCAATAGCAACAATCAAAGCATAGCATCGAATAAACATAAAAAACGTTTTGTGCTTAATCTTGCAGTGGGTTTCAAGAAACTTAATACTAAAAAATGGTATATTAAAATTTAAAAAATTTAAAAAATAAGTTTGCAACTTTATTTATAAGCATTCATTTGATGTTTAAAAAAAATTATTAAAATCGGCTTAGAATAGCTTGCACTAGATAAAAAAATGTTAAAAAATTGGTAAAAAACTGACTATATCTTGACAAGAAACCCATCTACCTAAGACCGATGTAGGTGACTTCATTAGTACAACAAAGAAAATTTCATCAAAATCGGTCCAGTGACTTAGGAGAAAAATTACGTTAGGTCTGTAACCGCAAAGTAGAGTAGTAGTTTTGAATCGTTACCCATTCTTGTTGGGTTCTTAATTGACCCCAGCACTAACGGTTTTAGTGGTGAAAATGACGTGGAATAATTAGAAATTGGAAGTTGGAAATCTTTTCAACCACATAATCCCATATATCATTTTCATCCAGTGACAGGCTGTTGAAGTAATCCGGTATGTAGTAGTCAGGTGATTCAAGGAAAGGAACTGGATCCAAAGTCATGTGACCTAGTAGCTCATATTCTGTCATGAATGCAATATATTGCAATTTCAAATTAGATGAATGCGAAAGACGCCTTTCCCGAGTTAGATATTTTTTCCGAGTCTCCTTGAATGCGCACATCTTTGAAAGGTATTTGAACAACAATGCGATCATTGTCATCCCGACGAGTTTGGTTTCGTAAAGCTCTCTCACAACTGGCTTGTTCAGGTGAAATGTGATTAAGACCTGATGGTACTGCTTTCAATTTCTATAAGAAGTCCATATTGGAGTTAATGGCGGTTTCCCAAGACAGCATGTAGGTGAGTGCCGCTGCATTCTGACGTACACCGTAACGTCCGGCAACCACCCATCCGAGGGTTGTTTTCTGAAGTCGATGCGACGAGATTCGAAAAAACATTCTACTGACAAAAGAATGTTTTTAGGAATATTTCAATCAGAAATATCAATAGCTGGATCAGTTTGGTATGGTATGTACAACGTGGTGTAACAATCTAGTGGCAGTTCGCATGAAAAAGTGTGTGATTGGACAATCGGTGACGTGCAGTGCCTAATGTGTGAATGCGATTCATCAATGCATAAGATTTCAGTGCGTTGTATATTTCTTGGGAAGCGATGTCGTTTGCAATAGGTGAAAAGACCGAATTAGGGGATGAAGAGAATTGAGTAAATCCTGATGCAGATTGGTTTGATGAACGGTCATGGTGCAGTAATGTGTGATGACTGCGACCGCAGCTACGACATCTATTAAATGATGGACATTGTTGCATGCGATGAAACTACGATAAACAATTCATATATAAATTCAGATTCCTGATTTTATCAAACCACTTCGCGGGCGACAAGGTTTTGAATTGCGAACAGTTGATTTGATGGTTTTGGCTGGAAAAATTCATGCACAAAGCAGCTAAATGTATAAGTTTGTTGTTCAACATGACTGCGACCTTTGTTTTTATTATTGCTTTGCTGAGGTCGATCTACTTTGATACAATCAGAATGGGCTTCAAGTTGTTGACAATGCCGTTCCAGCACGTGTGGAGACACTTTAAGGCTAGTCGATGGAGGCACTTGAGTAACTGGTTAAACTTATCGGTATAAGTATAACCATGCTCTCGATCTATAATTTGAGTGAAGGATGTAGTAAAGTTCTTAAATTGGCAATCCCTCCTGTTAAGTGATGGTAGCGTCAAAGCTGGCAGCTTTGGCTGATGTGCGATGATGATTGTTGAGTGTTCCAAATTGGTTGATTCCAGTAAATTTCCAGCAAGTTGTTCGTTAATTAGCAATTTGGTAGCTTCATATAGCTCCTCCAATTCGACAGCCACATTGCCATCACTCGAGTCCAACAAGATCCTATTGAAGCCAGTGACTGAAATGCTTGTTATTGATAGGTTGTTCGCCCATTGACGAATCCGCTACTGCTTTGTGAACGCGAAGTACAGTTTTGAAAGCATTGGCGCGCTGGCACATTATCTGTGTAAGCGTTCACAAGTATTGTATGTTAGTTGCTAGTTGTATAACGAAAAATCAAAGATCACACTTCTTAAAGCAAATTAAACCGTATACAACACACAAGCAATATAAATCAGCGCGCGTAAATGTTAATTGTAGTGTAGTTGAAAATGCAACTTGAAACAACGTAAAAGTGATAAGTCACAGTCAGCGAGAGACTGGTTGTAATAAAGCGAAAGAATAACAACAATCAGCTTTCGACAGCTTGCAACAAACAGCAACGCCAACGGCACTTATGTACAACTATGTTCGCGAGATGTCGTATGCGATGGCATTAATAGCAAAGGCAACGGAACTTATTCATAAGTATGTATACAAAATGACGTATGCGACGGAAACAATAGCAAAGGCAACGGAAAACGGAAATCAAAAGGTTGACACTTGTTTACTTCAGCGAAATATAGAAATTTATACAGGTCCACGTTGGACGCCAAAATGTTGAATACAGACGCGTTTTTCTGTTGAGTGTTTTTTTTTTAATTTGGGGGCGTAACCCGAGGTTAGGATGTGTAACAAAAGTCGATCACACTGATGAGCATTGTGTTTGGTAGTAATTTATTATAGAAACAGCAACGCCAATGGCTAGTTGTACAAGCATAGAAAGAAAAAGAAATAAAGCACAAAGCAAAATAACAAATCAATTCGACTCTCTTAATTCAATTCTTGTTACGTTACTTAAGCATAACTATTATTAATTCACCACCAACAGTGCCAAAAATAATTATTTAATTCTCTGTGTTCCTCTTTTGACTTCCCAAATATAAGGATATCATCAATATAGACAAAACATTTATTGTTGAAATGTACGCGAAGAATATCAGCCAATGTTCTTTGGAGAATAGCTGCAGTATGTCTCAACCAGAATGGAAGTCTCGTGAACTCATAATAATTGACTGAAAAAGCCGTCTTTTCAATGTCAGATTCCCTTGAAGGAATGCAATGAACCACTTTTTAGATCCAAAGTTGTAAAATATTTATTTCTATATAAATTAGATAAAATATCCGTAATATGGGGAATTGGATACCTATTAGGTGTCGTCACTTTATTCAACCTCCTGTAGTCAATTACCATTCTGAATTTCTTCTGTCCATAGGCATCTTGTTTTTTAGGAACTGATGGCCAAATAAAACCGACTTTTAAAAGGTCATTTATTTGTGCCTCTATTTTCGTTTTAAGAGCCACGGAGTAAGGGTATTTGCTGGAGTAAATCGGTCTAACATTCCTAGTTCTAATTTCTGCCAAAACTTAACGTTTAAATGTCAACTTTTCATTTGGATCGAACAAGAACTTATCATTCTGCGAATGTCCTGAGATTCTTCAAGGGTTAAATCCTGTAAGCGTAGTTGTAAGTGATGTACCGCTTCGAACTGTAGTTAATTAGCTGGGTACCTGAATTTATGTAATAGGGTAAAATAATTCTGCTGTATTCTCCATTATTTCTTCGAAGTAATCTATGTTACGAAAAATGTAGAATTTTTGCTTGTCGACACCACAGTTAAATAAATCAAAGAAAACGTGTTGTGTAATTAACGATTTGCCTGGAATTGTTTTGACTAAAAAATCTTTACCATTACTAAAGTGTTTGCGTATGAGATTGCTTTTCACATAATTCTTATTCAACACTATTAATAAGGAATTTAATTTTGTTGACCCATTAAATCTTCCACACAAGTGTCCGTTTTTTATACTATCACTGTTTGACATTGGAAAAAGAAAACTGAAAAATTTTTCCACAATTTCACTATTAATCTCAAAACAAAATTTCTAAAAACACGAAGGAAGACCAGTAAGAAGGGTATCTTCAACTATGTCATAGATGTAATACTCTTCACGCAGCTCCTAGATAACGACTTTTGTAAGGGAGCTATACGATCCAGTAATCCTAGGATCTGGAAATTGGCATGGTTAGTGAATTTCATATTCAGAAACTTTTTTTCCAAGGACAAAACATAAAAATTTTCAAATAACAACATGGATTTGGGAGGCACCCCTCCTGATAGACTGATGGTCTCGAAATTTTAGTGGCGAATGTATAAGGGTCAAACACTTCCAGTTTTCAAATTTCATTTCGATAGTTCAAAGAACAAAAAGTTTTTCTAATAAGAACGTTAATTTAAATGGGGGGTTTGTATGGGAGGTACTCCTCCTGGTAGCCCTAGGATCATTAAATTTACATGGTTGGTGCATATGGACCTTTCTGGTTTTAATAAACTTTATTTTGCCAATAAACAAGTAAATAATAAATAATAAGAAAATAATAGTAAAAAATAATACGCGCAAAAATTTTTACGTTAAACAAAACACAATTTTCTTTGATTTCTTTTTGCATTAATAGTGAAATTTATACATAAATTAATCTCGAAATTCTTTTAAGTGTTTGTGAATTATCAAAATTAAAAAGGAAGCAAATCGAATATAAAATAAATACTATAACCATGCCGCAAAGTGGTTTATATTAAAAAACCAATAACAAACAAGGAACATCACATTGAGATCTGTTGATATTTAAATCAATTTTTGGTTGGATAGCAAACATTTTTTAAAGTAATATGCATTAAATAATTGACAACGAAAGGAAGCAGTGCAGCAATAAAAACAACAACGACCGAAATTAAGGAGGGTTGTATATTTTTCTTATTATTAATTTATGTGTAACATAAGAAAACAAAGAAAAAGAAGAGGAAAGTAGATTAAAAAAAAAAGTAAGCTGTGTTTACCGGTGAGTACCTTTGAAGTTACACAATTTTCATAAAAGAGCTCTTTTTAGGATAGGCGTAGAGAGTACTTAGGTAGGCATACGAGGGTTGCTTTTTAAGTCTTGAGACAGGCAAATAATAACAAATATGTATCAACGAAAATTACTTTTTTGTTTTTCAATATATTCTCCTTGAAGATCAATACACTTTTGCATGCGATTGAACCAATTTTCGAAGCACTTTTTCCACTCGGAATAAGGTATCTCCAAAACATGTGTTTTGAATGCATCAACCGCTTCTTAAGGCGTCGAAAAATGTTGATCTCGCAATTTATTTTTGGTGTGTGTAAAAAGAAGTCATTGGGTGCCAAATCTGGACTATAGGGCGGATGACCCATCAGGAAATGCTGATAGAAGGGAAAGGTGGTGTGTGGTCTCAGCGAAAAATCATAAAATAAAATAAGCGAACGAACGTAACATATTCGAAAGAATATTTTTGTGCAGAGTACTGCTAATACTGGAGGATAAGCGAGTGATCCCGGATCATCAATTCGGTTTCAGCAGATGTCATGGCACCGCTGAATAGTGTAAACGAGTTATCTAATATATTTTATACACCTTTGAGGAAAAGCGTTATTGCTCGGCAATATTTGTGAATATTAAGCAGGCATTCGACCGAGTTTGCCATCCGGGTCTTCTTTTCAAACTAAAAAAATGTTACTAGCTCCACATTTCCTTCTTCTTAGATCGTACTTAGAAAATAGAATCAGGAGCTGCCCTCCTGTCTCCCTAAACAATGAAACTATCTCCTCAGAGCTGACCGCAAAATACCCTGTATAGACGGTTGAACTGGAATGCTCACATCAAACGTTAGCGTCAACAGCTGGCATTTAAAACAAGAAAAATGTCCTGGTACAACTCAAAACTGTCCCTGCGTAACAAACTACTGCTTTACAAGACAGTTTTAAAGCCCGTTTGGACTTATGGAATATACATGGGGCTCTGCTTCACACTTCAACATTGAGATAATCCAGAGATTATAATCAAAGCTTCTCCGCAGACCGGTAAATGCTCCATGGTATTTTGAGAATACAACCAAACACAGAGATCTTCATGTTCCATGGATTAAAGATTAAATTGGCAGATTCACCAGAAAATACGTATCCCGTCTTGAAGCTCTCACTCTAACAATCTTGCCACAGGCCTTCTAGTCACTGTTAACAACACACGCCGACTCAAAAGGAGTGACCCCCTCGACCAGCCTTTCAGGTTTCCTGAAGGATAGGTAACCACCCACTGTGATGTTTTTTTTAGTCTTACTTTTTGTCATGTACTTATGGTTATGTTGTTTACCTGATTGGAAATTTACTTGTAATAAAAAAAAATTATTTTCATTTATTTATTTTTGTGTCTTAACGATTTTGATGTGCTAATAAATTATATTGTGTTGTTTATATCTTATATTATGAATTAAGAGGAATTAATTGCTATGGACGGTAGGGCTAATGGGCGGACGGTTATCAGGGCAAGTCATAGTAGCCTGGTGTTGTGAATTGTGAACTGACCCGAGGGTTAGTTCATGGATGGGTGGGAGCACCCGCGCCACATAACATTGGTTGTCACAGTGATCTGCTGGTGGTAAGCTTAGTAGTGAAGAGGCATATTTTTTGTTATTCTATTTATTAGCGATTATTTTACCGGGAAAAAAGTCTGATGGGGATTAGAAATAGTGGGGTCCGGTGAAAACTTTAATTTTGCCACTCCGCTATGAGCTATTTGTCGATTTTTTTGGCATAAATTCAAAAAATCGATGGTAGCATATTCAAAAAGTGACTTTATATATTAACTGTAAATACTTTAGTTAGACTAAAAATGAATATTTTTTCTGCTAGGCGGTAACTTTTTCCTAGTGGCAACCATCTGAAATCAGCTAATTTGTCATAACAATTGCTTGTGAAAATTGATGCGAACTATTCATTGTGGTTAAATAGGTAGATTAATCGTTTAATTAAGCAAGTTTAATATGGAGAACAAAGGTCAAGGTATGTCGAAGTTATATTTACGAAGTGAAAAGTTGTTGTTGTTGTCCACTGCTTTGTTTAGCAAAAATCTTTAATAAATTCCATTCACAGTGGCATTTGAGACCAATCGCTTTTAGTAACAACTATTATATTTTTAAAACTAATCCACACATTTCATCGTATAGTATGGATAAATAGAGCTCCTCAATCAGTAAGGTTTTCCAGACCAATAAAAATTTAATACGCAAAAGTCTTAACTGAACAGGAAAATTTGGGTTTGCTACTTGCAAGCTTGGAAAAATTCAAATTTCAAAATCGGAACATTTCAATTAATTATGAGATATGATATGACATTAATTGATGTAACTTTTTTTAAATGTTTAAAACGGAAAAAAATCAAATCAATCTTACCCAATATGTGGTGACATGAAAGTCGTTCTGTTTAACGTGATCTCCTGTTTCTGAGAGTTAATATCATGGTTCCAAACAAAGTATTGATAAACATCATTTAACGTCCCCTTGGATACAAAAAATTATATCCGCAGGTACCAATTCGAGATATTTTATTGTGTTTAGCATGACTCCCCTTGGTGAGGGGTTGAGGTTACCTAAAACCTAATTGCTGCCCGCCCCAGCACACCATTTGGTTTTATAACGCAATTATCAAGCTAACTTTACCCGCGGTTTGGGTATAAACCACAGCCACCACGATACTCCCTTGAGGCGGCCGTACCCAATGATCAGCACGGAAATATAAAAACAACAAACCATTCGCCCAAAACACAAAACATGCACTCGGAAAATGTACTCTCAAAATTTAATATCTTCTTCAACAACTACTTTGCCAACTGTTTCAATATTACTCCTCTCGCTTATACAACCGCCAACCATCTAACAGATCTTGAGTGAGGGCTCTGTGGATTGGAATGGTTGGTTCCCAAACACATCGATTGACATCAAAACAATGTATCTATAATACGTCTGATTCAACATTGTATCCGCTGAATGATGAAAATTATTCATGAGTATATACCTAACACTCCGAACTAAGGAAATATATTGCCACTACATTTCCGTGGGATTCTGATCACCCGTGGTACCAGACTATAGACTCTGGCTAATCTTCACACCCGTAGGTACTACCAATTCGATTCACATCACACGACTCATAGTTGGTGGCCCATTCCAGATTATAGACTTTGGCAAGTCTCGTAGCCATAGATACTACCAATTCGAATATCGCGAAGCAACAAGGTTCATGGGTTGGTGGCCTTCTGAGTACAAGATGAATAATGAGGCATAAACTTCCATTCAGTACTCCCGGAAGGGGACCAAATATGTGGTGACAATCCAAAGAAGCTTTTGGAACTAGCAAATAATAACAAATATTTTCAAATGAAAATGGCTTTATTATTTTTCAAAATTTTCACCATAATGATCAATGCACTTTTGCCCTCTTGAGACACTTCCAAAACATGGTTTTTGAACGCTTCAACTGCTTCTTCAGAGCTCGTAAATGGTTGACCACGCAGTTTACCTTTGATATTCGGCAACAAGAAGAAGTCAATGGGTGCTAAATCAGGACTGTGTGAGGATGAGTCATCAATTCGATGTTTTGACTGATCAAAAATGCACCTGTTTGACGAGATGTGTGAGAGCTCGCATTGCCATGATGGAGAATGATTCGTCTTTGGCAATTGGTTTTGCGAATTTATCTGAAGACTTCTGGCGAACAAATGGTCGTGTACCACTCAGAATTGAAAGCGGCACAGTGGCCACATAACCCATTCGGCCGAAGAAAGAGGTGACCTTTTGCTTCGTCTTGGAACATCCACACGGTCGATTACTGTTTTGCTTCCGGTTTATATGCATACCTATATCCATGTTTCGTCACCTATCACTATTTTATACACGTCTTTTGAAGCACCAATGCTTTGTGGCACAACAACCGATTTTTGACGACCTTCACGGAATTTGTAGTCGACCGAACTGCGTCTACGATTGAATTCACAATACTGGCGATATACTTTGGTTTTTGAAGGTGCTTTATCGCCAAACAAAGAACTGAGCTCATCGACACATTCTTATTGAGATAATCCACGTCGAAAGTTGTGAAAAATTATCCAACGAAAACATTCTCTTGAAATTTCCATTTTTGGGCCAAATTGACTAACTCACTGTAAACGAAACAAATAGCACTTGTACATCAAATCGTTGTGAGTGCGTTTATGCTAAAAAATTTAAAATTTTATTATGGTGCTGCTAGATTTTAGCTATTGACATTAGTTTTCCCAGATCCCAAAATATAAAAAGTACCCTACGTATAAAATAAATTAAAGCTTGTTAGCTTGCAAAAAAATTATAAAATATATAGGCGTTAATAATCAACACTTGCTTTTTGGTCAACAGGGCAATTATTCTTTGACGAATCTGCTCATGTGAAGGTTCCCAAACAAAAGAATTGATTTTAGAAGTAAGACAATAAAGTGATATCATGTACTGTTAAAGTGTATGTACAAACTGTCGAAAATATGAGGCTAGGTCAATAAACTGGTTTACTTGAGTGACAGATCGAGGAGAGGGAAGGAGAAAGGAACACTTTGTGATATTCAGTGAAAAACCTTGCCTGAGTGAAGTCCCACGGACTATGCGTAGTGTAGTAAATGCTTCCTCTTTTGTATCTGCAACGATCAAGATATCATCCATATAAGCGATATCGTAGAAGTTGGCAAGTTCACCCAAAGCATTCACTAAAGCCTACTGATACACGGTGGGGACATTTTTCAACCCGACCCAACCCATTTCACTGTCCCTCTGAAGTGCCAAAAGCAGTACGCTTAATTGAATTAGGGTGAATAGTTATTTGGTGAAACCCGCTGGCCATATCCAAACAGGAAAAGTATTGTGCTCCACGCAGGGTATGGGCTATGGTATTTGTATTTTCTCACGAAAATCCACACATAGACGATCGCAGCCATTTTTCTTTTTCACTAGAAGCATGGGACTAGCAAACGAAGAACCACTTGGGTGAATAATGTTCGCTTCGATTAAATCTCTAATTCTGTGACTCACTTATTCCTTTTCCTCAGAATTGAGTCTGTAAGGTCCTCTTCCCAAGTTAATCCAGTTCGGTGTCAACATTCGTAAGGTCAATACAACTGTCAGACGCTGAGAAGACACACACACATTTTTCTTTAAAAAGTTTGAAGTAATTGTAACGCCAAAACCCTGACCCAGAATATCACGGCCAATCATAACATCAAACTTAAGATAATCACTCTGAACAATATGAAACAACAGTTCCAAATCTACAGTGCTAACTCCAATAGCCTTAAGAACAACTTAATTATTAATTCTTCTGCCAAAGAACAGTTTAGATACCGATTTGTTGACTAAGGAACACTCAGCAAAATGAAATCACTCACCAGATTGAATCAAATAAACCTTTGGTTTGTTCACAGTACAAAGGCTCACTTGCTTCTGTAGTACGATGAACTGCGCTTAGGACTGGCTGATGCAATGTGTCCAGGCTGTCATATTTATATCAGATTATAGATGCCCGATCTACTAAAATCGATGAACCAACAGTGCTATGTTTGCTTTTTGGGAGGTGGTTTCCTCCATCTCTCCACGAACGGCAGTCAGCAATCTTATATCCAACCTTCCCACAAAAATGACAATTAATACTGGAGGCATATTTCAGTCTTTTTATTCCACTCGAACATATGAAACTTTCTGCAGCCTTTCTTTTCCCATATGCAAATGCCTTCAGTTCCTGCTGTAATTCGTTCCGCGATTTAAAATTGCTGTGAAAGACACACAATGTAGTCGGTTGCATATTTGATAAGACGACCGATACGGCTAATTGTTCAGTTCTCATTGGTTTACACCTGTAATCAGACGGCTTCCATAGTGCGATAGACATTCTCCATCGTTTTTAAAATGTTCATCACTTTACCTGTTGACGGGTCGTTACCTACAAAGTGCTCTAAAAACAATTCCTTGAATTGTTCCCATATCTTACCAGCGAAACACATCTAATGAGATGCACCTCCTTCCAATGATTTACTTAGGGGCACAGTCTAGCACCAGCAAATGTGGGATGATCAGCTTCACTACCTCTTGCGCTTAGTTGGTGCAAACGAAGCGAGTCGTTGAGAACGGCATCTTGATCTCACTTCGGTTGTTAAGACTAACTAAATTTTGTCTGCCTGGCAATACAAGCGATCAACCGCCACACAAATGTATTTCGCTCTTTTTTTCCGTTCTTAGAATAACGGTTCTTATTTACTTATCGTCTATTTCATAAGCTATTTACTATGCCGCGCTCAGCCCCTGTTGATAAAGAGCAAGGTTCAGTATGTCTCACTCACACCAACAGAGAGTAAGTAACAAAAGACGTCAGGCGTCATGAAATAAAGCGAAGACCACAAAACAACTAAGACAAGAGCAAAGGAAAGAAACAATAACTGCATCATACAGTAATGTGAATTCTCTTATAGCAAAACAGTTTTATTCAACTCAAATCCATTATCAATTCATAATAAGTACTATTCCAATATAAAATTAAGCTGGGATAGGAGTGATTCACTGACGCTCTTTTTTCATACCAAAGCCTAGTTCAAAGCCCGACTATTTCCGAAATCGAAATCGATCGTGAGGGAGTTTTCATTCGAACACCACAACATGATAACTCCTTCCTTACTTAATTGAAGTTCGTCCTCGTCCTTTTTGACCATTATATTAATTGAACAGGTGCTTATTTATCCATAGAGAAGTTCTTTGCACATGAAGATGAACATTTCAATTAAATTCGATTGTTTCGATATTCTCGCATATAACGAATGAAAGATATTTTAAACGTTAGGCGACAAGTTTCTCTTACGAGGGCGGTTCATTAAGTACCTGTGTTTGAAGTTCGAGGACGTTCCTGAGTGAAGTTAATGTTATCATCATATAATCAAACTGATTAAAATGTTAGTTTCGATTTGGCAGCCATCCGAGTCAGACGTGTTTCGTGATTTTCGCTAAGATGGAAAAAGAACAGTATCGTTCAGTAATTCGCTTTTTGTTTTTGAATAGGAAAAATGCGAGGAGATAAAAGCACAGATAGATGCTTTTTATGCGGTCACGTCGCCATCTATGACCACAGTTACATATTGGTTCAACGAATTGAAACGTGGGCAAACATCCGTTTTTGATGAGGAGCGACCAGGACGCCCGGCAGACGTGGTTACCGAGGATATTGCATGATAAGTTGGCGATGAAAATTGTGCCGCAATTGCACACGCTGGACAACAAGCGGATGCGGCTGTTAACTTCGAAACAGTGTTTGGGGGCAATTTAAGCGAGATCCGAAGGAGTGCGTCGAGTTGTCACCGTCAATGAAATCTGGATTCATCATTACACACCAGAAACTAAGCAGCAAAGAAGTCGATGACGGTCCCATCGGCCGGTAAGGTCATGATGACGATTATTTGGGATGCGAAGGGCGTCATCCTCATGGATTTTTTAGAAAAAGGAAGAAAGAGCACTGGACAATACTAGTCAGTTATTGGTCCGCTTCGATAAAGACTTAAAGGAGACACGGCCGCATTTGGCGAAAAAAGGTGTTGTTTCATCACGATAGCGCACCAGCACATTCAACTGTTGTTGTCTCCGCCAAACTGCATGAATTGCGTTATGAATCGCTGCCACTAAAAAAATGGCAGGAACGTTGGGAGAAGTGTATCTTTCTAAAAGAGGGAGGGAGAGACTATGTTGAAAAATAAAAAAACATTTTTCTAAAAAAAATAGTGTGTTCCTTTCTAACATGGGTACTTAATGAAGCGCCCTCGTATATGCTAATTTAAACTTAAGACACAAAGATATAACAATTTAAAAGTTGCCGCTATGCAATATTTTAAAACTACAGATAAAAAAGATAATTAAAGTGGTTTTTTAGTTAGTAAGTTTAGTTTTTAGTAAGTAAGTAATTGAAGGCCGACTCATTATAACAATATGAAGCCTTGGTTGCTGTGAAGAAGTTCAATAATTGAATAATAAGACTTTCATGTCAAGTATTGTTCGAGACGGTATCGGTTGGACAATGACAAGTTTAGAGAACTTGTCGATGCAAGTAAAAAATGTTTTTGAGCCGTGGATAATAAATCGATTTGAGTAAACTCCGCAGCATAGGGTGGAACTGATGCAACCTCAAATTCTTGTTTTTTGTGTGCCTATCATATTTAGCTAAAATTGCAAGTTTTACAATTTGCCAGGACTTCACTCGCAAGCTTGCCCATCTTGGGAAAATAATAATCACAAAACATCTGGGCAGCTCTATATGCTCGGTTGTGCTTTACAATAATTTTTTTTTTTTAAAATCATACGCAGAAGACAAATGTGACAGCCAAATCGAAGCACTTGAGAGGTACTTCGCATACAAACCCCACATCCAAATTCATGTTCTTGTTAGAAAAACTTTTTCGATCCAAATGAGAGACGCTTGCGGTCAGTTAGTACTCACAATGCTCTCGCTCTTATTTATCGTTTTTGTTTGTTTTATATTGTTTATTGATGAATTCTGAAGCTCCTAATATAATAAATTAGGACTACCAAAAAGGTTTCAGCTCTTCAAACTACAGACTCATTTGCCCTTTCCTCAAGTGAAACAAGGGGGTTACAATTATTTACAGGCCTTTAATTTAAAAGAACGGCTGGACGATCATTGCGACGAATAAGAGATGAATTTCTTGTATGAACAAGAGCTCTGGCCATTGCATTAACATGCTGAACAAGTTTATCTCCATATATAAGTTTTATTTATCATTTTTGAACTTAATGCGATCGGACGCTCTTTCAGCAGTGCCGCCTTCAGTTATCTAACTAACTCGTTACCTTCAAAAACTAAATAATACAAAATCAAACAAAACCAAAAAAAAAAATCTTTTAAACAGAAACGTTACCTTTCTGTAACAACAAATTAATTTAAGTTCTAGTTGTTTTTCTTTTTGAACACACGTGCAAACAAAGCAAGCCAGAGGTGATATTGATGTTCTAATCGTCGAAAAAGCCATTGCAGAATCTATACATCAAAAGACTGGTGTCATCGTCAGAGAAGATATTGATCTATTAGTTATTTTAATAGGACGTACTCAACCACACCGGCAATACATTTTCATTCAAAAAAATTGATGACAGCAATGTGGAAATACGAATATATTCGTCCAAGAGTTTTGAAAAATATCCCCATTGTAAAAAGCCAATTTTATTTTTACAACCCTTGAGTAAATGTGACACAACATCGGCACCTTTTAAAAAATGAAAACTGTCAATTATTAAATTGTTTGAGGACATGTCTTTTTAGCAATACATAATGTTTCGAAATTAAAGCCCAATTATTGAAATTTTGGAATCAAGAACAACATTATTACCACACAGCACCAGAAGAACTGCTCAATACGGTATTTTCCAATTGAAAAAAGTCTGTGGTTCCAGTTACGGAGGCAGAAAATCAGGGTTGCAATGCTCTTCATGTTGTGGAAAAGCATTGCATGGAGCTTCTTTACAAAATCAAAAATAGTCTATCTTCACCACAATTTCATTTCCTGAGATCATTCCTGACCAATAGAAGATTTTATATCAGAGTTGAAGATGCCTCTTCGTCGATCAAAATTGTACAATCCTGTGTCCCTCAAGGTAGTGTATTGGTTCCACTACTTTATACCCATTATACTGCATATGCCTAACCCAACTGTGGAAGATATGACAATTGCCACCTATGCAGATGACACAGCGATATTAGTCAGGTCATCA
>JBANCV010000851.1:0-24192 GCA_037040105.1 Amiota albilabris | reverse complement strand
TACATACTGGAAATTGAAGCTGTGAAATGTATTTTTCAAATGGAGTATAGGACAACCTTGCCAGATGCTTATAGCATAAGTAGCGCCATCTCTTGTAAATCCCGCATTGTTAAAAGGTTCACCCAATAATTTTCTTCTGTCATGTAAATGTTCGCTAAGTAATGAAAAAATCGAGTTTGTTGGGTTTTAGTAAGATATAACGAGTATTTCTTTCCGTAAACGCTTAGTATAACAAATTATTATAAATATAGTATATAATAGACAATATATCTGTATCAAAATTCAGTTGAATAGAAGCTGTGACACATTCTCATCAGGTTGATCATTTCCTTGTGTACTTTATTGAGTGTCCAAATCACACTTGCTTTACCTATGTACTGTAGTGTGAAAGAGTTGCCACTCTTTATTTATGCAGGGCATCTGATAGTCCGGACAATCTTAATATATTCCAACAATGCATGTCTTTGGTATGAAAGGTATATAATCTTCTTTTTGTTTTTTGTTATTATATTATTATACTAGTTGCGGCAAGCATCTGAAATTTTAGGGTATTGTACGAGTACTTAACACTTCAACGCGATTGCCAATGTGAACTCGAAACGAAACAACAACAAAGTAAAGTAAATTTTGATTTAATGGTTAGACGATTGGTGGAAAACATTGTTGGATTGCAAATAATAGGATTTGGAGTTTTAGTGGGAGTAAGTGAAAGGTAAAAGATGAAAAGCAAAAAGAAATTGCTTGAAAAGTTTTCCCACCAAAATTGGTAGTGGTGCTATTATTGCTCCTGCTACTCTTGTATCTGTTTTTGTTTTCCATCGGTTTTGACATGATTAGATGCTGCTGTTATAGCTGTTGTTATTTCTGTATCGCTTTACATGCCACCACTGTGTGTACGTATCTGTGGTTCAGATTGTAAAATTGTTCCCTCAATTCGCTCAATCAAAATGAACGCAGATAAGATTACAAGCGATTGTTGCAAGCAACAACAACAACAACAACAACAACAACAACAACGACAACAGTTGCAGCAATAACTTCTATCTATTCATATACATATTATACGTATAATATAAGAGTACGTATACGAAATATAGTAGCACAATATTGATCCGACAACAATATCAACTTGCATGCTATAAACGAATAGAATCATCTATGCAACACACTATGGAACACATTAAATAGAGGAGGAAGAAAAAGTACATATTTGCAACATGTGCTTGTATTTGCCACAAAACTTGTTGCTGTTGTTGTTGTTGTATGTGTTGCTGATATTGTTAATGGTTAGTTGCTTTCAATCGTAGACATGCATGCATGTACATATGTATGTGTTCTCTTCGTCTATTGATTATTATCTACATATTTTGACCGAAATCGCTCGTGATCGATTTATATTTGTTGTTGCATTTTTATTTTGTATTCTTCTTATTATACCTTGCATCTAAATATCTTGGTTGCTCGTATTACCCATACCAAGTACATATGCGGCACGTTCTTCGTCTTATTGAAGAGGTTAGAGGTGGCAAAAGTTTGATGATGTTTGCAGCGAGTTATAGAAAGACTCGTTTATAATAATCATCGCCATAATTATCATTTATCACCTATATACATAGGGCCTTTTTCTATGGGCCACTTATAAAAATATACATGTTTAGGGCACCCAAGTAGGAACTGTAGTTTATATACATATTTATTATGCTTTCATTAGAAAAGAACGAAGCATGTCTTTGTACTTTTGTTGCTTTAAATAATAATTGTATGCTTGAATTCCTTCCCACAATTTGTTAGTAACATTGGCCTCAACTTTCATACGTATATCAACAAAATGGAACTTGAATGCACTAACAGAGTCTCTATTCTCATTCAATGACAACAGATTTAAATAAATAACATTTAACTTAAACGTAAAATATAAAATTTAAATTTAAATGTCGCAACCAATTAAAATTCAATTAAAAAAAAAAAAAAATGAAAATTTCATTAATTCATTCATTCGCTCTTAAAGTATTAATACTATTTCTAATTTCAATTCCAATTCCAACTCCAATTCCAATGAAATCGATGCTTCTGAGCTGATGATGAAACTGATGTTGGCTGTTGAGCGGCCGACAACTTCGTCTTATCGAAATATTGAGCATCGACAAATCTGAGGCATGACTAGAAGCAATCAGTACAAATTCCATGTAAACAGTATCAAGCAAGATGCACCTAAGAATAACATTAATAACAACAGCAACAGCAACAGCAACAGCAACAATAATAAGAACACTTCAACAGCAGCAGCAGCAGCAGCATAAGTATGAGCAACATGCAACAGTTGTTGGCTGCACAATCCAACTAAGCCTAGCCTAGCAACATACTCATAGTAAGCAACCAAGTAACCAAGCAGCCAAGATCGATTGATGTTGCATTGCATAAAGAATGGCTTTTCGTTTAGACAATCGTATAATGCTTAGACTTCTTGGGCTTCAGATCCAGCTAAGCTTAGCTAAGCTTAAACTCTGCACAGTCACTTTATATTTTTTTTTTGCCTCCATCAAGTTCGATCGATGTAGAAATCTTTACAGGGTCAGCGACAAAGTCAAGTGCGCTTCAATGAGCGATAGATACTAAGTATTGTATGAGCAGCAGCTATAGCAAGTAGTACAGCAGTAACAACTGTTGCACAGCAGCCTAAGACGTAACGAATAAAGCAGGTAAATGAGCAACTGCATGTTGCCAGGCGGTGCGATATCGATAAGCCCAACTTGCTCACGTTTCACTGTAAGACAGCGAGCAACAACAGCTACAACAGCTACAACAACAACATCAGCAACCTTAGCGGTAGCAACATCAGTAGTAGACACTATTGCGACCAGCATTAGCAACATCAGCAGCAGCAACAGTTGCTCATACATCCACAATCTGCTCTAAATCAAAATTGCTTATTAAACGTGAGTGTTTCCTTCACTCACTTCACTTGGCAACTCACAATGTGTATGTGAATATATATATATATATATGTGTGTGTGTATGTGTATGTGTGTGTGTGTGTATGTTACTGCAACATAGAAGCCTGACGGGTTTTACTCTTGTTGTTATTGTAGCTGCTGTTATTGCTGTGAATAAGCCAAAACGAATCTGTCGCCGCGCATCGAATTGTCGAATGAACTTAAATTGTTGCTGCAATATTTCTTTCATCGTCATTTTGTCCATTGTCCGTTGTCCTCGCCGTCTTCATCGCATCGATCACGATTAGTTGTTGCTATTGGCTTTCAATGCAAAGTCAATAAGCTTAACATCTTGATATGTGTTATGCTTTGGCAGCGGCGCTATGGGCCAGCTGAGGCCACTCAGAGAGGCACATACAAACAGGGCTAACAACAGTCAACTTGGGCATCCCATCGTTCCATAGTCATGTATACAGAACTGAGAGACGTAGTAAGGCCAACGATCGATAATCGATCACCACTTTACAGCAGCGAATCCAGTCAAAAGCCTGAAGCCAACAACGTGCAAAGTTGCCAATAAGCGTTAACAGCATTTCTCTCATTTTTCTTTATTTTATTGTTGTTAGGGTTTATTCTCTTTTTCTTTTTTTTGACTTGAAAATTGCCCTTTGACCTAGACTTATGCAAAAGCTTTACTTTATAATTGCTGCAACTATCTGAGATCAATAAAGAGCGTTGATACCTTGCATTGCCTTGAGCACCTATATCTACTACAAAGAACTAGGATACAATAACAGCAATTGTTACTTGCTTTATTTCCATGACGAATTTCACAATTTAATGTTTATAAATGAGATCTATAATCTTAAAGCTTTTTGTTTCAGTTCCACTTAAATTGTCCGTTACCCATATTGATTATATTCATGTATGGAAATCGATCAAATCCAATTGGGCTTGACACATTAACGCCACACTAATGCGGAATTTAATGCTTCTACTCTTAGATTAGAATTCCTTGATTAAATCGATTACTTGTCCATAATTATGTGATCTTTATTTTTTTTTTTTTGGGAAACAAAATAAAATTTACAAAATTGATCTCTGATATAAGTATGGAACATAAACGCTTAGGAACATATTGTAATACATAATGCTACTTACTCACTTCATTTACAAGTTTTTTTTAACGAAACTATTTATTTGTATTTTCACAGAAATGGATCGAAGGTGGAAACTGCTTCTGGAAGTATAATAAAATTTCTATTATTTGTGGATCAAAAATTTTATTGAATATTCAACATTGGTAATTCCTTTCATCTTTTAATTGTAATCTCCCATTATGACGAAAAAAAAAAAAGAAGAAATTGGACCTGAAACTTCGAAGAATGTGTTATATCTATTCAAACAAAACTCGAAGCTCAACCCGAGAAATAAGCTGTTATTGCATAAGCACCTAGGATATACATATAGGATATGCTTTGGGGCACTGCTTCCAATTCAAACATGCAAATACTGCAGAGATTTCGTTCTAACTTAATGCAAAGGATCGGTTATCCACGGACTTGCAGATACCAACGAATAAATGTAAAAATTGTCAAACTCAGCAATAGACATTTCATTAGATTGGAGGACATTGTCAATCAGCTGGCAATCAACTTGTTAGACAATAGCAGGCAAATACGTTGGCTAAAAAGGCAACAGTCCCAAGATCTCTCATTCGGCATATCGCATGAGTGATAAACTCATCCAAACTTGCTTATGATGAAATATCCAAAAGACGTCTTGGTTCGTAACTTATAGACTCAGGAGATTCTTTTTTTGTTTCGACTTTGAGAAATCTTAATTTTCAATACATACATAGTAGTTTTATTGCAGTAGTTTGCAATCAGCTGCTCCGGATTATGGATCCCTTATTTTCTATTATCCATACAATAGTTATTATATCCAAAACAATAGTTCTCTGATAGAGGAAGTTTCTATAATAGACATTGACGACTTGTTATAGAATTTACAATAATATTTGTTTGCTGCATGCTTAAGAGACCAACTCAATTAATCTGTGAAAATCTGTGACAAAATTGACTGCTAGCATTGTTTAAAGATGAAAAACTTAAACCATAATCTATTCTTATTATAATAAATTTTAAAATATAAACAAAAATACTTGTATAATAATAGCAATATCAACGACATGTGTGTGATCTGTTTCGTAAGGAAATCGATGGGAACTATGGTGAAGGTGATTTATTCCAATTAGAAAGAACAAAGAGAGAAAAAAAAAAAAATCCCAAAGGTTGCGAACAGAAACAAATTTTACAATAGAAAAATAAAAGTTCCCAAGAAAATTTAGATCAATTTTCCTAATTTACTCTTGAATAAGTAAACGAACGAATGAACAAATGAAAGAAGGAAGTAAGGATGGAATGAAGGAAGACAAGCGGCGATTGCGTGTCGTGGCGTGAAAAACGGCACTTGAAGACGAAAAATTCTTTTGCAGTGCAATAAAATAACAACAACAACAACAACAACAACAACAACACCATGAACAATATTCATTTGGTAAAAGTATCTAGAAAGCCATGGCAAACACAAAAAAAAAAAAAAAAAAGGAAATAATAGAAAAAAAAGTATAAATCACGACTCAAGTTTCGAAAGCGCGAAACTGTTACCAAAGCACTTAAACTTAAATTGGCCCAAAATTGGCAGGCAAAGAACGTAAACTGAGAACTAAGCCAACTTAGAGTAGTAGAATTTGGTAGAAAAAACCAAAGAACAAAAACAACGCAACACAACGGAAGAAAAAAAAAACAAAAATTGCTAAATTAGAAATAGTGTAGATAGAATAGAATAGAATGGAATTTATAGTAAAACAGTTGGCAACGCGGTGTGGTGCGGTTAGACAAGCGAATGATGCGTCGTCGTTGACCATAACCATGATCATGATCATGGGCCGTGAGCTGTGAGTTGTGAGCTGTGTTAGGCGTGAGGCAAGCAGGCGCTACAGGTTAATTTTGGTCACAGACACGACCACGAAGGTAGTCAGGCAGCCCAGGCAAGCAGATGAACATGGAAAAATTTTACTGCTGACAATGACGACGACGACGACGACGACGACAACGAAGACGTGAACTTCAACAATGAACATTAACATTATTCTCATCATCATCAACATGACCAACATCATCATTATCATAATGATCAAGATGGCGACGCACGAATTGATTATAGTGGCCAATGCTGGGCTATACAAATCAAATTAGATGATTACTGAGGAACGAACGAAGTTGTTGTTCTGTGTTGGAAGCAATGATAAAGTTGCTGCAACTTGCAATTTCACCATCATCATTGGTTATCATAATAATGATTATGATATGACTATTTTAGCGCGATGATGATGACATTGTTGTTGATGAACCATAAGAAAAGGTGTGGGAGCATATAGGACATAACATATTCTTGTACTAAGAACAATATAGAGTTATAATTTCTCAAAGAGAATAGAAAAAGTTAAGTTAATTTCTCTTTACTGACCTAATAGGGTCCGCAACGCCATTGGCGCCGGTCCTTGAAACAACAAGAGGAGTGACATCTTGAAATAAAATAAGTTCAAATACTTTCTATTTGCATGATGAAAAGCTGTCCCCAAAGGTTTTCAATTGTTTATGTTCTACAAAGGATTTAATGTAAATATAAATCAATTTGGATTGAGATGTGGTCTTATTCAAGTCTACAGACTACATAAATTTTCAAAATCGCTGATTATCAGAGTTCTTGTCAGTATCATAAGCATGTTTTCATAGTTTCAATGTAATTAAATGGCTAGAGCTCCGAGGAAGAAATGAGTTCAGCTATGGCGATTCATAAATTTTTAAGCAGATTGAAGACCTAAAATGTACAGAGGTTTTACAGTTGTTTTCAATGTAAAAATTATTTAATTGAGATTGGGGCTGCCAAAATCTGTTTTGCCATAGGCCTCCACAAGTCAAAACGCGCCGCGCCACTGATCATCATCATTATAAGTATCATGTGGCCTCGGTTGTCTTTTCTTCTGTTTATATTTCTTGTGTGTTATGTACTAGTATCCATCCTTATCATCATTTCCTCTCACGAAGCCATTAAGTGATCGCATTTTTTCGCTGCGCATTATTTCGCTTCGTCACTGCGTAAACTCAATGAACGTGACAACATCTTGCCGCTTGCCATGGAAACTCACTTTGTACTATGTAGTTGCAGTTACAAATGCTTCCCTGGGTGGGTGGATGGATGCTGCTGACTGGATTTGTCTTAACTTGACTTAGCTTACCTCAGTTTGGCTTTGCTTATTTTTGCTTGGTTTTGGTTTGCCATTACTTGCCTCGATGGCATGCAGGTGCGCGCACTGAGGTTGCTTAGGTTGCACTTGAGGTAATTTAAGTGAACTGCTTGATTGGCTAATGAAAGAGGAGCGCAACGAATCGCACTTAAACTAAAACGAACCAGCAGACTACACCAGGTCTAATCTGTCCCGTCCTGGCCTAGGCTTGATCTGGTCTGGTCTGGCCAAGCATTGTAAATATATGTAAGCAGGCACTCAGGTTTGCTGGCTTACTGGCTAGTTTGAGCTTGATAGAACTCCCAAAACGTGTTCCATGTTGCATTGATCGTCATCATGAGCGGCGTGCAAGTGAAAATTGGTAACACAAAAAGAAAATAGAAAAAATAAATAAAAGTAAAATAAATCTATTAGTTTTATTCGATTATGTGATGCTCTACTAGCATCACCTATGTATATTTGTACATTTGTGGGCTTTTATTGTATGACAAATATGATATTAGATATTTTCTCTAATCAAAGCCCATGAAATTTTTATTATTTTATAAATTTTCATTAACGATTTTCGGTATCCTGGGTCAGTACGCTAATATATCAGAACCTTAAACATAGATAAAATTGAAAAATCTCTGGGGTTATTTCAGTGCATTTGTATTGTGATAACTTTTAAATATTTTGACATAAGTTTGACTGAGAAGAACCAAAGGGTATTCAATAATTATAAATGACTAACAAAAATGTGTGTGCTTTTCTCGAAGTTCACGTCGCTTTTTGGTTCAATCTATTTCATTTTTTTTTTTTTTAGTTTCAGACCCTTTGTTCCTCAATGTTCCATTCATTTTAGTTTTCTGTTGGATCTCTCCTATTTCTAATGTGTAGATAAGCAATGTGAAAATTGCGGAAGATTTTTTTATGTTGGCGGTTTTTGTTTTTTTTTTTTTTTTATTTATTTCGTGTATCGCTTGAATTTGAGTTGTTTTTCGTGCCCTCTTAAGTTGGTGGGTTAAAAAACAAAAGGGAACAGAAACGCGAAACGCATGAAAAGGATGCTTCGTTAAAGAAAAAAAGAAAGATATTAAAAGTTCATTGACTGAATTTTTTAAGTTTTAAGTTTTAAATTTTTGATTGCAGTTCCACTGCCAGAATATTATATTTGAGTTTGTCAAAACTGACCTTACGCAAACCATTTTGTCTTGTCCATTTATATATATTTACAATAGTACAAACCACCCATGTGTTATATGTATGTATATTTTTCATTTTTAGTTCTGACCTATAACATTATAGTTTCCTGTTCTGTGCTGTTCTGTCCTGCCATTTACATACTTACTATATACTAAAAAAAAGTATACATAACATATATACAATACATACAGACATATATAAAAACCACACCAACAACTTTTACTTCTTTCGTAAAATCTTCTGCCTCTCCTCTCCTCTCCTCTCCACTCTTCTCTTCTCTCTCTTCTCATCTCATTGTTATTCATGTTTTTTTCTCCCCTTTGTTTATTACTTACAATACCATTTTCATTCAATGCCTCCCATTCTGTTCAGTTATTGTTCAGTTGTTCCTTCGTATTATCTTTTATTTGCTCTTTTCCTTGTCCAACTAATCAATCAAACTGCCACCGTTGTTGCTCTCACAATATAATATATTTGTACGTAGTATGATACAAGGCCCGCCGTTTGCTACATGGCCAACTACTTAGCCAAGAAGTCTTATTTATTTGCACTCTTTTTAACGCTTGCTGCACTCGGCTCTCAAGTTGACCGGCCCTCGTCACAACACTACAACCTCAATCATTCAGCCAGTTTGTGAACCCTTTTTTTGCACTTTATTTACCTCTTATGGTTTCAATTTTTGTTTTGTTTTCGTTTCGGTTGTGGCCATTAAATTTGATACCCACTTATTTGGCCAATAAAATTAACCTACCTCAAATAGACTCTTGTCTTGTCTTGTCTTGTCTTGTCTTTTCTTAGCTTAGCTTAGATCTGCTCGACTCGGCTCAGATCGGTTTGTCTTGACTTACAACTGAATATTTCGCACGTCACATGTGACTGAATGATATTATTGTTGTTGGGCCATGATGACGACGGTGGTGATGATGTTGTTGATGTTGATGATGATGACGTTTTGTAAGTAGTATTGGTATGTGCCATTAATGAGTGCTACAAGTGGGCTGTGCCATTATTTTGGTAGGAACAACAATAAATAAGACATTTATGCGAGCGCATCGAAGTTGAAATTGTTATATCACCACTTACTAGTTACCATTTATCAGTTGCCACTTGCCACTTGCCACTTGCCATTAATGTCTACTAATCTTCTAAGCTGCTGGCCAACATCTGCCACTACAAGATAATTCAAAACAATAAATATAACATGCAACACAAAAACAATTCAAATGACATTCCACTTAAGTTCACTTCAATCAGGAACTAAGATCTGATCAGATCAATACTGTTTGGATCTGATCAGATCAGTTCTGTTTGTATCTGATCAGATCAATTCTGCTTGTATCTGATCAGATCAGTTCTGTTAAGATTTGAACAGATCAATACTGTTTGGATCTGAACAGATCAGTTAAGATTTGGTAAAGTTTAGATCTAAGAAGATCAGATATATCATGCGAGTGTAAAAGAGTGCAAAGATCGGACATGATGACATTGACGACCACCGAATAACAAAACTTAAACTAATTTTAGAAAGATTTGTGAATGCAAATTCAAGCATATAAATTAGGTACCGGAATGACTTGACATTTATTGTCCGTTAGTTAAGACTCCTTTGGATGAATGCTATTTACATTCATACATATGTATATTGTAGAACACTTTTCATGCAACATGTTTTACACTTGCAACAAGATACTTTGCGCACGTTGTACTCAGACGTACTTTCAAACCAAATACATAAATATTCAGCGAGTCAACAAAAAAAAAAAAAAAAAAAAAAAAATTAAAAATAAAAGGAAAAATAAAAAGCATTTTTCTTATTCCAAGCAATTCGAATTTGCTATAAGAATGTCATTGCAATGAAACCCAGTTACGCATCCAGTGCTTTTTAATTGTACTTGTCACATTGGCTTGGCCGGGTGCGAGGAACCCGTGCTTTGATACAATACGATACGATAATGTTGTTGTTGGCCTGTCTATTTATTTGTCTTTACTATCGCCACACTAGAAATGATCATGACTTTCAGCTTAAGATGACGGCAACAGTTCAAATGGCAAACTAAACTATGTACTTAGCATAGTATCGAGTTGAAGCCAGATAATGAATGATATGTAAGACAAAGTGAAGAAAGTCAATAAAAAAGAAACGAACAAAGTTGTGCAAGCGCATGCGTTTATTAAGGTCATCGATAGCCATGTTTAAATGTACATGTTGTCACGGTGTCAACGATTTAATTGACAGTAAATGTTTCATGTTGCATTCAACGCCATGTGGCATCGATGCCAATTTATTGAAATCTTTTGGTAAACCATAGCGATATAACATTGAACTTACATTATATTAATTCAAATTTAATTGTATTGAACTTTAAGGCAAGAAAAAATAATCTATTAATGTACTTATATATATGTATAGTACTTGAGAGACTACAAACCTATTAGTGCTGGTATAAAACAAGGCTCTACGCTTGTTTCCATTCTGTATAATATCTACACTGATGATATACTCTGATATCTCTGAGCATTGCACAACATTAATTGTTTGCTGATGATACAGAAATTTACTGCTCAGGAGATGAGTTTATATTAATAAAAAACCGCTTGCAAGTCACACTCAATAATATAAGAAGCTGGAAAATTAAAATAAATGCAAGAAAGACAAAAGCCATTACTTCACCAAATTCAAATTGACACAACTAGTATTCCATGGGAAAGTCACTTAAAATAATTTGGTCTACACAAATAAACATTTACCATAGAGCACATATGTACCATATAGCTAACACAATTGATAAATTAGACCAGAAAGAAGGGTATCTTCGACTAGAACACGTTTTTTGTATGGGAGCTATACGATCCAGTAATCCTAGTATCTTGAAATTTACATGGTTAACGAATATGAATTAGAAACTTAAATGATCAAGGTGATAGTATAAAAAATACAAAAAGTTTTTCTAATAAGAACATGAATTTGAGTAGGAGGTTTGTATGGTGGATACCCCACCCAGTGGTCCGATCCGGCTCGCTCCGACAAATGATTTGTCCCTGGTAAAAATAAACCTATGTACAAAAGTTCAATTTTCTAGCTCAAAAATTGAGGGACTAGTTCACGTATAGATGGACAGACAGACATGGCTTAATAGACTCGTCTCATTGAGCTGATCACAAATATATATAGTTTATGTGGTCTGCGATGTCTCCTTCTGTGTGTTACAAGCTTCATGTCAAACTTATAATACTATTGACTCCTGTGAAAAGAATAAAAAAACAATACGAGGATACCTCTACTCTTTAATAAGCAATAAATCTTTTTTATACGCTCAATGCAAAATGGAGATATTCAAATCAATCTTCACATCGATTATCCTGTATGGTTCTGGAGTCTGTTGTCGCACATACAAAAATTACAAATTACTTAAAATGATATTAGATCTTCCATATTATTGGGTTGGTGGAAAACTAACTTCCGGAAATGGAAGTCATGTTTCAACAAATTTTTTCATATTCCATTGTTATTGATAGTCTTTTACAATTTTTCGGGTGCAACCATAGAAATTCTGGGGTTTCTGATAAAAAAAACTAGCGTATTAACGTCTTGCAGTTGTCAGTTGTTATGCCATCAATACTGCATGGAGCGAAATAAATGGTAATCAGATGGTGCCTAGACGAGTACCCTAAATTTTTTCCGGCTCATAACAGAAATGTGTGGCCGTCCTACCGTTGTCGTGGTAGAAGACTACGTGCCTTCTGTTGACCAATTGCGTCTGTTTTTCCTTCAGCGCTTCATTTGGTCCTGCTAGTTGCTGTTGGCAATAGAGTTCTAAACACCATGTTCTAATTGCTTGTTCTCATAAAGTAACTTCTTCTAACTTCAGCACTAATTATGATACACTCATCCATGCATACGACTGATTATTTTAGCCTTAGCCCCTGGTTATACTCAGTAGCAGTTAAAAAACCAATCCGAAAAAGAAAAATTCATGACACCTCAAAGATTGAATCCATTTTAAAATTTCAAAGGTCAAGAAGTAAATAATACTAAATTCTAGTGTTATTTTTAATTGTTATTGTTAATTTATTGAAATAAAAAATACATATGATTTTACAGAAACGTCATTTGATAATTGATTTTGAAATGAAAATTTTATACCGGTCATATTCGTTTGCTAGAGTCTCTTTATGCTTTTATCACTATCCAATAAGAATCCCATAATCCATTATTAATGGTAGATTTTCTTTTATTTTCATGTTCCATAGTCAGGCCAATTCTATATTATCTGTACAAAATATAAATGAAATGACAATGACGAATTTCTTTAATAATGGGATTTTGTTGCATTTTCTTCTTTATAAACAATGTTGTAATAATGGTTTAATATACTTACTTATGTTACTACTATTATAGCATTGCCAAATCAAAACGAAAAAGCCCAAATTATGCATTCACTTTTACATAATTCACCAGAAAAGTAGTTTAGGTTAGTGATGAAGCTGCCACACAACAACTCTTAGTAGCATGAGACGAGACAACGAGACAACCAAACAAACGCAAATGTTTGTTACCAAAATATGCCAAATATGGCCGAAAAAGTTAGGCATGTTTTAGCCACTTTAGCATTTACACATACTGAGTATATGTTAGTAACATAGAAGTATTTCTTTAACTTACTCGTAACTTGTATGTTGTATGTTTTTCTCTGAATGTCTAACTGGACACACTCTCTTGATATATGTACGTGTACTCGTATTTTATCTGGATGTGTGCATTTGTAACTCTGAGTTGCTATTCAAATGCAACTTACTGACTGACTGACTGAATGAATGAATGAATGAATGAAGGACTGACTGACAGGCGAACGATAGCCACAGTCAGATTCCGATTCAGAGATATAGTCATAGTCATAGTCATAGTCAGAGTAAGAGCCAGCGTTATTGCCAGTGAGTTGAATAAACAGACAAACAGATCATCCTAGCGTTACGTTGTCATAAAGCGCATGTCAAATGAAAATATGGTCCTAACCGTAAAGAGTCAGTTGAATACAAAAGTAAACTCAAATGCCAAGAAATTCAAATGTATGAGTTCCTATGGTTGCGTCTTTGGTTGCTTGTATGGAATTTGCATTGACGATTTTTACCAAAGTTTCAATTTATTTTTTCCTTTTTATCTTTTTATACTTTTCACAATAGTGCGAATAGGTGTTATTATTTTGTCTTGATGATTGTAACACATTTCTTTACTATGATGTCATCTAGAAAATAATTGACCATTTATTTTTAAGCGAATTAATCACTACTTGCATCCATAACCAATAGATGCAATGAAATAGTAAAGTATTAAAACTTACAATGGACTGATTAATTCGAGTCTGGAAGGAAATTTTGTTTAGAATCATTTTTTCTTTAGACAATATAGGCGAGCAAGATATTAACCACACTCAGGATGGATTTGTTACGAAATGAAAACTTAACTTAGTTATCTACATCGTGATATCACAACGAGGTCAACCAGTAGCCTTTATCTGATGCCACTATTTATACTACCTTTCAGCAGACATCCTCTAATCCTAAAAACAAGACAATTAAAGGCAATTTCCAGTTTTACATTCAAATCTTGCTCCCTAAAACCCATTTTTTTTAATTGAAAATATTTTTGATTCTGAGTTTAGCCAGGATATTTTGCCTATTGGAGGAGATGTTTAAAATATTTCTAAAATATAAAAAAAAAAAAAAACATTTCATTTCAATTTTCTATGAAGGTGATCTAAGCATTCTACATACTAGTTGAGTTTCTTGCAGTTTGGACAAAGTCACTCGATTGACTATGGAATAGTATGTACATATATGTATATATGTTAAGCATTGAGAGTAGGCAACAGAGAGAAAATACAATTTAGCAACTAAAATTCAAATTATGTATGGCTAATAGTATTTTATTATTGTTTTTTTTGTTTTTTTTTTTTTTTTGTTTTTAGTAACGTTAGCTTACCAAATTTGCATATCGAACTGAAGACATCTGCGAACAACAACTAACAGATGACTTAACGACAAGTGGTGAAGGTGCCACGTTATTGATGTTGTTGTTGTTACTTGTCCCGTTCGATCTTCTCAAGCATATGGTCGATAAAACAACCGCCTGTCGTTTGACTAAATTGGGCTTAAGAAACCAAGAAACCAATAATGGAATTAGCCAAATTGTGATTAAAAGAGAATCATATAAAAAAGAAAAAGAAACAAACACAGAAATAAAAAGAAATGAAATGCCAACCAAACAACCCTTTCTGTGATTAGAGCCTATAGTGATAGTGATGGTGATGGTAATGGTAATGGTAATGGTGACGATGAAAGAGTTGAATCGAAAAAGAACTAAGCAGCAGCTAAGCCAACTCAATAATAAAAAGGCATGTATTGGCAAGGCAAGGCAAGGCAGGCAAGGCAAGGCAAGTCAAGACAAGTTAAGACTCTTTTATAGTTTTATAAATACTACAAACAAAACTCTGCGCATCAGAAATGCAGCCAAGCGCAGACTTGACAACGATGGTGGCTGCGGAAAACAGACCAGACTAAGCCAAACCAAACCAAACCAAACCAAACCAAGCCAGGCCACACTCAGACCTTATCCAACCTTATGTAAAAGACCAACAACGTTGTAAGCCGTCCCGTATTGAAAGGTGACGCAATTAAAATTATACGGCAGCGGCACACATTTGTAACAAGAACAAAATAAGGAACGTCAACGAATGATGTTGCCGGCTTCTTCGGTTTCTTCCTTCTTGGCCAAATAAGTCAGGTGTGACATCGACGTTGTCGTAATCGTAATTATCATCATCATTATCATCATCATCATCATCACAATCATCATCATGATTATTACCATTATTGTTGTATATATCTACATAGATGATGGTGATGATGGCAGCAGAAACAGCAATTACGTTTTATAATTTTTTGATTTTATTTTCCATAAAATTTTTTGTTTTCCTTGTTTTTGGATAAAATTTGCAATTGGTTGAGTCTAATAAAATGTAAAAAAAAAAAAATAACACTGAATGGCCATTTTCTTATTGCACTGAACTGAATCAATTCAAATTGATTTAAATTGGCAATAAAAGCTTTCATAATTGTCAATTTCCATTTTGCTTTTGCCATTGACATTTTATAAGTATAATTTGCCACAAGTCTATTCTACTGCATGCATTGTCCAACATCCTTTCGTCGTTTCGTCCTTTGCTTTTGTATCTAATATAACTTGTTCTTAATTGAAAATGCTTTTAAGCTGTCAAGAGAATTTTGTGCGTTGTATGTTTGTTAACAAAATAAGAACAAAATTATATTCGATGTGGTATACGAGATGTTTCTCACAAGTATTCAACTTGGATTAATAATTTTGTGCTGTTCTCCATTATCCATTGTCCTCTTTGTACAAAACCATAAAATCTTTAGCATATTTGAATTTGAAATTCACACAAGTAAACTGTTTCTAAATTCTCAAAAATACAAGTATTCGGAATTCCAAGATCATTTTATAGTTCGCGCACAATTAAACTATGGGGTTTTTGGATCATAAGTAATTAAATGCCTAAATTATATGTTGTTTGCCTCAATCAGGAGAGCCTAGAAGAGATAAAGAAAGTTTGAATGGTAAGCACATGGCGACAAGTAGCGAGCCACGTGTAAATGGGGTCTAAAATGTCCGGACGTTAATTGCGGGATGCAGTGAGTACACGAAGAGTCGCTCCACACAAATGTCGCAGTGTCATGACCGCAGTTGAGATACTTTTGGGACATACCTCGTGCCTGAGAAGAGCGAGGGAAGCATATAGTGTTGCCAACGATTTTACGTTGACACACTAAACGAGGCAATTAATGTTTGTTGTGTTGATGGTGGCAAACGAATAAATGTAACGAGCGAATGGACAACACAAAACAGAAAATATACATATAAACAGAAATAAATAGAAGCAAACAAACAAACAGAAGCGGCACGTCGCCATTGAAATGTCACTCAAAGAATGTTTCGCAACGGAAAACTGAAAATGACTACGCCAAGTTGTCGTCGAGAGCGTTGCCAATTGTAGTAACAATTCCGTGTTCCTCTATTTATTTCTGTGTAGTCTGAGGCATGTAGTAGTACGAGTCGAGTGTGTAGTGAACTTTAAATTGAAAAGCGTTAAATTGCACGTTCTTCTTGGATGACGACAACCACAGTCAGTAACAGCAACAGCAACAGAAACAGTAGTCACAGTTGCAGGCTATCGATAACAATTGATAAGTCGAAATGTTTGTCTGTCTGCCGGTCTGTCTGTCTTTCTAACCCGTTAAAAAAATTACCCATTTCGGCTTAAGGCATTGTTGCCTACGCCATCTCATCACCATCACCATCGCCATCATCATCATCATCATCACCATCAACATTTTGCAATGTTCACTCACTCACTCACTCACTCACTCACTCACTTACTTACTTACTCACTTACTGGCTGACTCACTTATGTATGAGGAGTATTTATTGTATATATGTACTTGTATTAAAACTGATAGACTATCTCGCTATCCCAGTCAGTCAGTCAGCCCGTTAGTCTATTTGTTCAACTCTGGTGAAATTTTAAAAGGTTTTCCATGTACATCGATAAACGGAAAATTGAGTTATACTTATATGTCTGTAAGAAGATATTACAATATGTACATATACGAGTATGTATGCATGTATCTTTTTATTGATTTACTAAATTTAGACTATGATTTTTTGAACTTTTGGTTCTTTATCGACAATCATCAATGAAAGTCTTTCTTCTTGTCATTCTGAAAAGGTAAACCGCTCTTCAATATATATTCTCTGATCTTAAAATTTACTATGATGAAATAAATAATGGAATATACTCTACACTCTTTCAGTTCTTTGTATGTATATACTTATATATGTACGAGTACACGTATATATCAAAAACTTGGCAATTTGTAAGTTTGATGGAAAACATTTTGATGGAAGGACACATATTTCTTGATATGACATCAAGCGCTTTTCTTGAAGATTACTTTATGACTTTGCTTAAATGTATTCACCCAATTATAAACATTTATAAATTATGATGTAGATTTGCAACAAATATTATCCAACTGGGCTTTGATTTATTTAGGCGATGCGAATGCCACACAAAACTTGTTTTGTTCTAACTTGTACTGTAAATAACCCAAAGATAGGTAATCCACAGAAATGAAGCGATCAATTATAATCAAATTTTGATGGAACACATCATATACTAACTATGCAGATACCACATTTATATTTTACTTTCTATTATAATCGTATGTGAAAGGAATTCTTACGAATCATTAGCAGTGGACATTAGATAAGTTTACATTGAATAATTGATAGTTTCCTCCACCTTCTTATCTACCGAATTTCTAGTTTCTAAATAACATAGAAGCGAATGAGTAAGATATGATGTGGCAATTTTGAACCCTTAATAACTCATGAAATCCACCCAAGTAGATATGATAATTGGGAGTGATATAACACCTCAGATCATCCTTGAATGCACTCACGCCAATCATTCATTCATTATAAGAATGAAACACAATTTTCGCTATGATTGTCAGTCAACCCTTTCCTGAATTCTGCAGAACGTTTTCTTCATTCGTGTCGCAATCCGAATGGTTTATACTTATATAACCAAAGTCAAGTGCTGTGAAAATTTTGGGTAATCGAAGAAATTCCTCAGCACAAGCCTCGTTCGAATATGGACCAATTTTGTTCGACAACATATCAGCCTGATAGAAGATATGAGGTCAGATTGGCATTTTGAAGCACTTTTCCTCAGGGAAAAGCTCTTGGTGCCTCTGATCAGCAGGCAGCCCTATGTCAATGTCAGTAAAAAAAAAAAAAAAAAAAATCTAAATTGTATATATCATGATTCATGAATTTTGACGTCGGAAAATAAATCCAAACGACTTTGTTATAATTAAAGATGAATGGAAGATGAGTAGGAATGTGAAGTCGTTTCCAGGAGCTGATAATCTAATGCGCGTTGTAGATATCCGAACGATCTCAGGTATCATACGTCGACCCGTCGCTTAGCTACCAACACAATCGGATTCAGCTGATCGTCAAACCAGTTCTTAGCCTGGAGCATATCTTCAAAAGTCTAATAAATTACGCATGGCAAGGCGGCCGCCATGTTTAGGGCACTGTTACCTAAATAGATTTTCTTACATATGTATGTATAGTTAAGGTATTCTATTATGTATATGTTTCGGTGATCTAAATAAGTTTTCTTACAAGTATATAGTTTTAAGTATTCTGTTATATATACAGTTAGCATTAGTTCTGACTAATGACCATCTGAATTTCAAGATCCTGGGATTACTGGATCGTATAGCCACCATACAAAAAAACGTTTTCTAGCGGCTGCGTGAAGAGTTTTACATTTTCGTCATAGTCGAAGATACCCTTCTTTCTGGTTGTATGCTAACAACAACAAAGTTTACAGACCCAAATTTTCGAACATTTAGAAACATTATACAATAATTAATTATCATTGAAATTGCTTTGTAAAGTTTGACCGTTTGATTACCTTAAGAAATGTATAAAGTTTTCCTATTCAAATTCTTACAAGAACCAAGTTAACTTTGAATCAGATCATTGTCTATAGCACTGTTTGACAATTGTATCTATTAAGATGATTCTTGCATACACTGTACAATAAATATTGCTGTAGATGGTTGTAGTGATGGCAGCGATTCTTATTCTGATCTACTACAACTAATATGTAGATCTGTCTGAATCACTCGAGCAAAGCAGAGATCTCCTTCAGTTGTTTATTCACCTGTAGGTCCTCACTCTAATTTATTTGAGTGAGTCTGTTTGTGTATCTGTTTGAGTTTTGGTAAACAACTTATTTGCTGGATTAATCCAAAGTGTTTTCTTACAGCTTAATCCGCATTTTCGCGCGTTTCTTGACGACTTTGACCTGAGGCTATTTTCTACGCCACTTCACAAAACACTCACACAAATTGTGAGTTGCAATTGTTTTGTCGGCATTGTTAAGTTTACTCTTTGCATTGCCTTGTTTTGTTTTCTGTGTTCTTTTTCTGATTATCATTTTAAATTATGCAAAATTTAATTTGTTTCTTTTACTATTTTTGGAATTCAGTTTCTTTCGGTTTCTTACTTTTTATCGTTTTTATAGTATCGTGTCTATGGTTTTTAATGGCCTTGCTAAGGTGTTTTTATTATTGAATTATTGAATTAAATTTAACGCTAGGTTCTTTTTCATACTTGTATAATTTCATATTATCCAAACATAGATGTGAGGTTTTATTTAAATTAGATAAAAAGATTTTAATGAGCTAGTTTTAGGACATTTAAGTAAGTAAGTCTTTATGGATTTCTAGCATTAAATGATATTAGACAAGGTTGAAATTAACGTCGTCTTGGATATGACAATTATAATATCCAAATTCCAGTTCGATAACATAAAGAAATGAAAAAGTTTTTCGAATGAGAATATGAATTTGAATTTGGGTTTGTATGGGAAGTACTCCCCTAGAGATCCGGTTCGGCTGATTCCAACAAATGTGCAGCGTATGGAAAAAACAAAACTTCGTGCAGTTTAAGTTTACTGGCTCAACAACTGAGGGACAGACGGATATGGCTTAATCAACTCTCCTTATCGATGTTTATCGATGTCTCATATATGTATACAATTTATGGTAGCTCTGATGTCTCCTACTGTCTATTACAAACATATAATATTGTTCATATTCACTAGTGAATAGTACAAGAAAAAAACCAAGGTTGTCAATATTAATTTTTAACTTTTATGCTTTGGTTTAGAAATGATGATTTTGACAAACGGGACAAGGAGAGTGTCGACGAAGGAATATTATCAAAATTCTGAGTTCTGAGTAGCATTTGCTTCCATTGCTGCAGAATGTCAAGATTGAATATTCTCCACATAATTTGTAGGTTTTCAAATATTGCATTGGATATCAAAAATAGGAAAGTTCTTTTGGAATGGAATCCATGTTCTACCTAAAATATGGACAAAATTAACGTTTAGCCAATATCAATTGAATACAAACACAAACTCCTAAAATCATTTCTTCATATAGTTTTGTTTCAATTTGATTTGCTTTCATATGTTGTTCATATGTTGTCATTTTTCTCCTCATTAAATTTTAATATGATCTGATAATCCGCTAAGCACTTCTATGAGGAATCTTCCCTTATGTTTTTTTTAAATTTTTTGGTATCATACTACAATATAAAAACTTTTATGATAGCGATGTTGTTGATGTTCAATTTTTTCTTCTATCCCTCAATTTATTATAGTTTTTGCTGTTATTTAAATATGTAAAGATAACATTTTAAGAAGAACTTGAACACTGGTCACTATGTTCAGTGAACAACTAACACGACATTTACAAATGTTAATCCATTAAAGTGCTGTCAATAGCAAAATATGTCAAAACAAATTGATCACAAAACGCTACTGAATCCAAACTAAACTGAGACTTAGTAGAAAGTTATGTGTGCTGCTATGTATTACTAGGAGAGCTCAGCGTTTGGATTCGTTTGGTTTTAAGCAGACACGGAGATGGTGTCCGATTCTCAGAATATTTGTTCGTTCGTTCCTTCATTCAATACATTCGCTGATGACTATGACTATGGCTTATGTACTAAGTAAGTCTGTGTGTCTGTCTGAAGTCGTGGCACAATGAGTTATGATGATAGCAAATGCTTTATAGTAAGGCCAAATGGTACAGAACACAACTGAGCAGAATAGAATGGAACAGAAGAAAAGAAGGGAGAGTGTAAAGAAATAAAATGTCATAGAATAATAGCTTAAAGCTTTCATTTCTTGCCAACCAAGCAAGCAGGCAACAAAGAACAGCAAACAGAATTTTAAGTTAAACATGCAACTTTCTTGTTTTTATTGCTTAAAGGCAACGTACAACTTAATTAAGTTAGATAGAAAGAGACAATGGTAGAGAAAGAATGAAATAGGTAGGTATGTATATATGGAAAGGATCATAAGAACGATGACTTAATCAAGTTTGCTTGCATAATTGTTGCGATTCGTTTGTGGCATGAAAGGATTTAGCTTAAAGCCTTCTGATTAAAACACGCTCAAAGATAAATTGCTTAAGCTGTAAAAGCTGCAAGCTAAATAACGCAACCAAACCATGCCAAGCCAAGCAAAGCCAAGCCAAGCCAAGCCAAGTGACATTTGTCTCGTGCGTGGTCGCGTTCTACAAATTGCCAATCAGCCAAAAGCCAAGCAGTAACATCAGTAGTAACATTAGCAACAACAAGAGCAACATTCAGCTTTAACAACCCAATAGGAGCAGAATAAGAAATTGCAAATTGGCAATAGGCGACAGCAAAGTTGTCAAGATGCCGACCAATGACTTTGTACTATCTGGCACAGGTGCAAAAACTCAGTAAAAACAGCAGGAGCAACTAACAACTGACTGTTGTAAGTCAGTTGCCCATTTTCAATTTAAACCAACGTTTATACGCTTGCTTGATTATTGCGTTTTGCTGCTGCTGCTGCTGCTGCTGCTGCTGCTGCTGCTATTTTAAGTGCATGCTCATTAATCGTAATCGCCAGCAGTTTAATATCAGCAACATAAGAACAACAACAAAACTGGCATAGATTTTTAACAACGTGTACCACCTTCAGTCAAACGCAGTTCAACAAAGTGCGAAACGCCACAATGCACACGCACAAGCAACACATCTCACACTAACCAAAGCCAACCTCACCTCAACCCATCTCAACCTAGCCTTTTCTATTCCAATCCATCCCATCCCATCCCATCCCATCTCAACTCATCCCATTCCTTTCCATTTTATTCCATAATCACTTTCATTCGTTCATTAATTGGAATAAAACGAGTGCATAAGTGAACGAACAAATAACGAAAGAAACGATGGCAGTAAAGAGAATTCGATCGATGGATTGATCGATCGATTTAGAAAACAAACGAACAAACGCTTTGAGTGGTTACGCCTTTTGTCATTTTTTATTGCATTTAAATACACGTTGACTGATGACGTGTATGAGTTTGCAATATAATTTTGTTATACCTTTCAAACTACTATATATATAGGTATATATACATTTAACGGTGCGAATTTATACCTATTCTATGGCTTGATATTAGATGAAAGTACATGAATTTGATTAGTATGGCAAGGAGAATCAATTTAGTCATACGCATGAGAATTTTCTTTCAATTCTTAAGTTAATGCATTTGCATTATCTTGTTGTATTTGTATATACAATTGGATATTTTAAAATCAGAATTTGCTGATTAATAGAAGATAAAAAAATGCATTTAAAAAACTTATTAACTTTTAAGAATTATAGGAAAATTCATTTCATTTTTGTGAACAAAGGAGTCAAAGGAGTTTTGCAAAAGGAAGGTGAAAGTGAAGTATGTATGCAGCGATTAACCAAAGTTAATGTCCTGTTGCTGGGTCTTGTTTATTTTTTAGGTATAAGTACTTAAATATTTCTTAATGGGTTCTCACTAACAGAAGAACTGAAATTTATAATGCGTTGGATTTTGCGCCAATTAAGCAGCAGTTGCGACATCACTGCGTATGAGCAATCATATTGTTTATAAAAAAATAAAAAAAAAAAAAAAAAAAAACAAATCAGAAAACTAAATGCAGTTAAATTCTTTTTACTTTACTTTGGTGTGGCTCAACTTTTGATTGCAATTCAAGTGGCAGCAATAACAGGCAGCAGCAGCATCAGCAGCAGCATTCTTTATTCAGCAACAACACATCAGCAGAATTGTGGTATTACCAGAAAGTGCATCAGTAAACCATCACCACCATCAGCACCTCGTTTTCATACTTATTATCCATACATACTCATCCAACCATCGTCATCCATTCATTCATTTATTTATACGAGTCCTTCTTATGACTTCAGCCGCATGCCACATACTGCATGCCTCAAACACTGCACTGAATGCTGCATGCTGTATGCTGTATGCGTGTGCATGTCTGATTAAGCATTGCGCCACAACTGAGGCTGTTGCTGATAATGACATGAATCGCTCAACTCGAGTGTGAAGCGCTCACTTGAGTATAAGCCACACTTCTATACCCAACTATGATATGCTCAGTTACCGAGCTCCCTCAATCTTTGGGGTCGTTGGGTGGGTTAGTGGGTGCATAGCTGAGTGTCGCGCATATTTTATGCATGAATTGTCGCATAACTTTTGTTATGCAATCGAGTCAAGCACCACTTTGTATGCGAGTGATGATGGTGCGGTACGGTGGGTGGTTGGGTAAAGTTAGGTTAGCTTAACTCAGCTTAGATTGAATTGCTTTGGGTCGGGTAGAGTTTGTGTTAGTGTTGGGTTGGCTTGGCTTGTGCATGGGTTGAGTTCATTTGAATTGATAGTATACAGCAAGTGCAACTTGCGGTTTCTTTGCTTAACATTGCATTTCATTGCGTTCAGTTGTGCACAGTTGTGTTGTTGCGTTGTTGTTTGCTAGTTTGGCTTGAATTGGTTCAGTTTGGTTTGGTTTGGTTTGGTTTGGTTTGGTTTCATTTCATTTCATTTAGTTTAGTTTAGTTTCATTTTGCTTGCCATTTGAATAAAGATAACGAGTATCTGTCGTTGACATTAACACGCTTTTTACTATTAAAGATAATGTGAGGCTTTGTTTTTGTATACAAGGTGTGTGTTAAAAGTTTCCGAACTTTTCTGGCAGGGCATTTTCTGGTGCCGCCATCTTTGTGT